>CABFOQ010049112.1:0-13489 GCA_900660455.1 Gephyroberyx darwinii | reverse complement strand
GGGAAATAAATTCACAAATAAGTAAATAGGGAAATAAATATAAACAGAAATGAATTAATGAGACAATAAATAAATAGGACAAAAAATAAAGAAATATAAATTTACACAAGATTTCATCCATTTATTTATTTATTACTGCGTGCACTAATGCATTATTTTATTTATTTCTATATATATATATATATATATACACTGATTAGTATTTATTTATTTATTTATATATTTATTCATTTATTTATGATTAAGTCAGTTCTAGCTCTCCATAGACAAGAGTGTGCATTTATAATTTAGCAAGCTATCATTCCAGGCAAGCCGGAAGACTTTGATTTTGGTCAATCGCCATTTACGCTCTAGTTTTCTACAGACTTTTTTAAGTGCACGAGTGTCGTTAGTAAACCACGGTGCAAATTTCCTAGCGTGGTGTTTTCTCGTGACTAACGGGGCGATTGAATCAAGCGCGTTGGTAAGGCTAGAATTTAGTTTGTTGGTGAAATTGTCGAGTGAGCCGACATGACCAGAGAGTGGTGCAAGAAAACTGGACAATTTTTCAGATAGTAACGAGGCCATGGTAGCATTAATACGACGGCTGATATATGTATCTTCATACTTTTGGCGTGGGCAGATCAATTCGATCTTGAATTTAATTAGACAGTGATCAGATAGGGCAGGCACATAAGAGGAGACCACTAAAGCAGATACAGGAATGTCATGGGCCAGAACTAGGTCAAGGGTGTTGCCGCCATGGTGGGTTGGTTCATTAACTCACCTGATCTTTCCTGTCTCTCTCTACTGACTGTCAGATAATTTTTAAATCATTAAGGACATTAAGGACACTACCCATCCCAACAATCGACTGTTCAGACTGCTGAGGTCAGGCAAGCGCCTCTGAAGTCACATGGCCAAGACAGAGCTTCTATCCTCAGGCCATTAGGATATTAAACTCACACACATCCAACCAATAAATGACTCTTGGACGTTTGCATAACTGAATTTTTTTACATTGCACATTCTTTTTGCACATGTACATACATACCTGACTTTCTACTGCTTATTTTTACATTGCCATATTGTCTATATATTTATTTTTATTATTTCTTGTAGTCGTTTTTTAGTATATCTCCTAGTTTTAGCCCCCTTTTTTGTAAATAGTGTTGCTTCTTTTTACTGTAAATATTGTTGCTTCTTTTTATTGTAAATACTGTTACTGTTGTTGTTTTTGCACAATCCCGTAAGCATTGCCACTTTCATTTCCTTGATGTGTATGTGACGAATAAAGTTCTTGAATCTTGAATCTTGAATCTTTTCATTTTAAACTCTTAGCATAGTGATCAAGTATACCACCATGCATTTTACTGCACTTTTGTATCACTATGACTGCATATGTGACAAATAAACCTTTGAACTTGAACTTAAAACCAATAGGTTCAAGAACTCATTTAGCCCAGCTATTTCACCTGACATTGCATCAGAGAAAACGTTACTGGGGTAGATTGTGGATAACTTGGTGCTGATTGTGTTGGTGATGTCTATGTAGTTTTTTAATTACATGTATTGTCTGTTTTTTATGTCTTATATTGTGGATCCTGTGTTTTTGATCTCATCTGGCTGCAAGAAAAATTACCCCTTTGGGGGTAATAAAGATTTACTCTACACACCATTATGTGTAACGTGTAACAAATAAATTAGCTCTGAATAAAAGTTACCATGAAACAATCAAACATCACAAAACAAAACAGCAGAACAGTGGTTGCGTCTTCCTTGACCTGCGAAGGGTCAAGCTCCCACTTTTACCTGGAAAAGACTTCTCCTGCAGAAACAAAACTGCTGCACATTGTGAAAAAAGATGGGAATAAGGAACTAATGTCAGCATCAATCTGTTAAAACTGTGTTGACCAACACAATAAAATGACTGGAATAAAGTTGAATAATATTCCAACTTCCTTGATGACCCTGGTAGGTTTGACTGTTGTTTCCATCTGGGTGGGGCTTGACTAGCCTAACCCAACCTAGAAGGTCATGCCCAATGTGAGTATGCATCAAGCAGCGCTTCAAAGAGGTGCATCATTGGTAAGGAAATCACTTAAAACAATGAGCTAAAAGAGTGTGTCTATTGTAAACAATGTTTTTTTATTGTGAACTTATTGTTATTTAATGATATTTTTATCTCCCAGAAAATTTCTTTAGCATGTGGTATTTTTTGTTTGTTTCACTTATTTAACAGTTAAGGATTAAGGATGACTAATATGTCTAAAGACTTTACTTTGGGCTTGGGACAAACTCAAGATACCAAATTCACATTTCTATTACCTGCTAGAACAGAGTGTTTTACTAAACCAGTGTGAAGAACTGGAGCATGGAAGTTGAAAACTCTCTTAAACTCTCTCTCGCTGTTCATTTTGTGCCTTTAAAGAGACTTTTTTTTTTTTTTTAAGTTTTGAATAGTTAGGATGTAAGTTTTTGAGTAATATATGACTGGTGAAGCCGGTGAACACAGGACAAGGGCTTTGGTCATGCAGAGATATCAGCTGCTGCTATAAATCTAGAGACATCTGGCCAGTTAACTGCCTCATTGGTTTAGGGCAGAGAGCTGGCAAGATGTGGTTAGAAAGTTATGTTTCTTGTTTTATTTTTTATATTATAACTTGAACAATTAGTGGTAAAAAATGCATTTCACATTCACTTCAGGTTATGTTTCAAAATATGCAACACTGGCTGATGTGGATGACATATATTGGCAAATATATCCAAAATATATTTAGGCCACTCAAAATACATTTGAATTAATAGTATCCATATGCACAATACAAATGGCCAATGTTTGTATTTTTTGCAACATATTCTGAAGTATATTTGATTGTTTTTTTTTCGTATGGGCAGCAGCAGAAAGCAAAACCACTTTGGAGTATATACTGAGAATATACTGAGAAGTAAAAACTTGATTTCAAAATGACTTTCATGATAGCAAGCTTTGAATTCAAACTCATAATGCTTTATGGATCCTAGTCATTTTATGGCCATGAGGTGTTAATGGCTGCACCCTCTGGCAGATGGATGACTGCGGTATAGTGTCACACTCCTCACTGTCCTGCTGTGACATTTCTCTGTGGTTTATGACAGTATAGTCAAACAGGTCAGGAGACATTTTGTGCAAAACTAGAAAGTTTGGAGTGATGATGGCGCTAGAGGAAAGGTCGTGGAATGGCAAACGTTTTCTTTGTGTGTAGTAGATGTAGTCTATCACTATGTTGAATTTCCAAAAAATGACAAATTGGTTGTACAGACTGCCACACTATGTGAACAATAAAGGAAACAAGTCATTAATGTAATAAATAATATAATAACATGAACTAATAACATTAATAACATAGTAATTAAAAACAGTAACAATTACAATAGGTAGCTATTCACACAGGTCACTCCGACCAAAGACTCCAGCACAAGATTTCACTGATTAGCACACCTTCGCTCAGACAGGAGGAACTAATCAGTGAGATCACCTGGTGGAGTATTTGGTTGGAGTGAAAACCTGCAGACTCTTGGACCTCCATGGCACATGATTGCCCACACCTGCTGTAATGTCTTTGATTGGTTCATTGTAGTTCAACATGGAGATGACAACAACAAAGCGTTCAGATGTGGAGGGCTATCAGCATCAGGTGTCGGAGCTTCGGGAAGGCAGGGAGTCCAAGAAACTATATTTTAATGCCCGTCTGCAGGAGGCAGGAAAAATTTCAAAAGTGGTTGTTTTCTGCCCTAGTCTACATGATTTCTGTATAACAGCTCAAAATGACAGGTGAGTGTTATTAATTGGATATATGTATTGCAGTTGTTGAATACACATAGTGATGTATTTTTAGATTATGTCCAATGTTTATATAGAAGTGTATAATATGGTACATGGGCCAGACCAAAAAGCATTAGTAGTCAAGGTGGCAAAATAATTAGTGTGCAGGGTCAATACGAGTAGATTATTGTACAAGTTTCCACAGAAGCAGTTTTGTGTTTGTTTATTGTGACTTAACATGTACTATGAGTAGGAAGCCAAGGTGAATAGGGGAAAAGTCCTGGCAACCTATTAACATCAAACATGGTATTATGAATATTGATTGAATGTCAAACAATTTTGTATTACGACTTCTATATGTTTTTGCTTTATTTAATAACAACATTAATAACAGTAACAATAATACTAATAATAATGATAGTAATGACAAAAACAAATACAACAAAAACAACAAATATTTAAGTTAATTAATAAGTACACAATAATAATAGAGGGAAAGAGAGTGAGAAGAGCAAGAAAAGAGAGGGGCTTGTGTATGTTCAAGTGTATGTCAGATTAACAATGTGTAGGGATCACGGTGTAAGAGTAACGGCAGATATGTATGTGTGAATGACAGTATGCATGTTTATTGTAGGTGGTGGACAGGCAGAAAGAGGTGTGATGAGTGAAATCGGTGTGGTAATTAAGAGGAATTGATGAATGGATTCCAGATTATGTCAAAATCAGCGGTTTGGTTTTTGATGGAGGCAGATAATTTTTCCATTGATATGTATTCAATTAGTAGATTTTTCCAAAGTGTAGTATTGATTGTATATTATTTGTTGATAACATTAAAATTGACCAAAATGTATAAAATTAGTAATACAGCTATTTAAAGAGTGACGTAGAGAGGCATTTACTAACTACAGCAATGCGTGTTTGAACATGGTATTGCTTTAAATGCATGTAATCTTTTGATATCAACTGGGATTTTATGGAGAATAACAGCTTTTAAGCAAGAGTGGTCAAATGCTATGAATGGAATGTGCAGTTTATTGCAAATGACAAAAACAAGTCCAAATCTGTACAAGCACACCAAAAGTCTTGCTTATGTTAGTACTGGGTTACTTTTAGCTGTATTAGTTTGTGATGGATGAGTTGTTTGGATGATTGATTATGATGTCAGGTAAGGAATTGTTGATGTATACCTGTTCAAAGGCAAATTTTCCTCAGATTACTATTTGTCTATGCAATACACTTCTAATGAAATAATGATATGTAGTTGAAGAATACTGATATGTTTTTTTTTATTAATGTGCAATTAGTATAATAGTTCACAGGGATTTCAGCATTGTAAGCACATACACAATGTGGAGTTAATTGGGGAAATTATGGCAAATAAGTTCATTTATAGATGTGTTTGTTTCCAGGACGCCGGTGAAGTTTGAGAATGTGGGGTTCAGCCCATCTAATCAGAGCCCTGGACAACTGGACATTTTGGTGAGGGAGAGGTCACGGTTGAGCTGTGTCCGAAAATTGGACTTCGTCTGCGATACCTCTGTCAACTTTGCTGTGGAGTACAAGACCCTGGCGGATATCCGTGGAGATCCAGGAAAATTTCAACAGGTGCTTGTGAATTATGTTATAAAACATGAACAATTCAATTCAACTTTAATGTCATTATACTATGCCAGAGCACAACGAAAAGTAGGTTGTGACCTCTCCAAAAAAATAGTGCAAAAGGGGGGAAGGGGCATACATACTATAAATAAAAGAAATTCAATATAACAATATAAACAAGATATAGTGCAGTCGGAGCATACAGTGCAGTAGGGAAATGTAAAAGCAATACAGATATGTAGAGCTCTATTAACATGTGCAAATATGAAGCATGTGCAAAGTCTGGAGATGTGCAAAGTCCTAACAAGAGGAGCAATGTAAACAGATGATGGATGAGGTAGTAATACTCATAGGTTTTGGTGGATAGCTGGGATGCCAGTGATGTGCTGGGCAGCTTTAACTACCCACTGCAGTTGCTGTACCACACCACTGAGATGCAGTTGGTCAGGATGCTTTCAGTGGTGCAGCGGTAGAAGTTGACCAGAATCTTAGGCGACAGATGGGCCCTCTTCAGCTTCTTCAGGAAGTAGAGGCGCTGTTCGGTCCTCGGTCGATGTGGACACTAGTCTGTAGATGCATTTTTGTAGCATAAACTTTGATCTTCTTTATTGCATGTGGATGTTGTGGTGAGAGTGATGGAGGAAAGGAAGAGGGGCAGCATTCTGCTGACTGTGTGGGGTGACCTGGCGGTGACCTGGCGGTGACTGTGGGCAGCTGGCAGCAATTGACCAACGTATCAGTCCGCCTTTTTAATAATGAGGTGATGCTGTCGACAACCACAGTTACCACTTGTAATGCGGAAGCTGAAGTTGGAGTTGCCAAAGCAGCAGTTGGAGACGACGCTGAAAAGTTTAAGAGCAAGGTGGTATCTGCAGACATTAACATGGTGCACATGTGCCCTAAGCATCATATCATGTCAGACGTCAATGTGGCAGCTCTGTTAAGTCGCTGCCATCAATGTGATCTGTTTTATAAAACAAAGAAGATAGTAGGTTAAGCCCGTGGGCGCCTAACAGTGGAAATGGCAGATGGCCAGCAGAGGGAGCTGTCGGTGAATGACAGTGTCCTCCGGAAGGTATGTATGTATGTGTCTTGATATTTGTCAGTTACTTTAGAATTTGTGTCATAACGGCCATTATTATGTTAAATGCAGTTTGTCAAATTATAATGAAAGTGAACAATCTGAGAAGGTAAATTTAATGGGATCATTATGTTTTTACTATGAACACTGTGAGATGACTATACTGTATATTGCATATGTCATTTAATACTGTAAATATGAATGTTGAAGCATAACTAACTGTTTTGACATGCATTGTCAATTCACATAAATGATGTAGGGCTGTCCTTGAAAGAAATTTTTATTTGGCTTATTTGGCATAATTATTATAAGTCCAAAGCATATTTGTGAATAATATTGTTATGGCATATATGTGCTTATCATCGTAACGGTGCGTGGCAAACAAGCTATGGGCATAAAAATTCCTGGAGCAAGCAGTACTGTGGCAGAAGTAGCTGGAAGTCCAGCTGAAATGGGAGAAGCTGCAGGAACTTCTGGTATGCAAATACCACTACCACTTTTGGACATTCCTGATGATGAGTTGACACAGTTTGTTGAGCGACCCAGCTACAACCTGCGCAGAATCAAAGGAAAGGGTGCCAAAAACAAAGGCAAGTTGTAGGACTGTTTGCATTTGGTGATAGCGTTTTTGATTTGCTTTACCGTTTTCTTGTGTTGCAATCATGTGATAGTTAGATGTTTGAAAGTAGGGAGTAGGGGTGTTCATATTGCCAAATATTGAATTTTGTGTATATACAAAGAGTAGCATGTTTGTTTTAGTTCATTTATTTAGTCAAGCTACAAAGAGTTAAATAAAGGTGCAATAAGCAATATTTTTGCCATTGATAATACATTTTAAAACCATATGCTCTCTGAGGATATAGCTGAGACCTAGTGTGGGGCACTGACAACATGGCGTCACGCTCAGCCCCTCTGTCTGTTTTTTTGTTGTGAAAAAACGGACCAGTGCCGTAGCTCCATCCAACTCCTGGACCCCATCCAGAACTTTATAAAAGGAGCTGAAAACAGTCGGTCACCAGTTGTCGATTTAACCTAGCAGTGGAGTTCATCATACGAAATGGTAGATAGTGGAAAGTGCTCAGCTGAAGCAGATATTTTAGCGGCCTTTCCCGCAAAGGTTCTCAGACAAAGATCAGACCAGTCAACACTGGGCTTGCTTTTCCCAGGTGGAGAGCACAGAGAGCTGCTTATGTCCCTTTTCCATTAGCATGGGTACAGCTAGAACCCGAGTCGGCCCGGTCCTAATTGCATTTCAATTACTTTGCCGTTGCTTTTGAGATGATGTGTTTGAGGGTTCAAGCTGACGAGTACATTCAAAACAAAAAGCAGAGTACAGTGGCACACTGCTCAGCTTTTCAGCATGGAGATGGAGGCGATTGTTGTGTTTTTTTTAAGTTTTTGAGTTATGTAGTATTTTGGGATTTTTCGCTCAGTACAACAAACAACAACTCAACTGTATGTGTCTTCTCTGCCCGTCACCTTTATGACGAAACGTTTGAGCCAATCAGGTAACCACAACATCACTACAGCTTGGATGAGGGTGTGTCACGCTTTGGTCCTGGTAGCGAGCAGGGCCAGAGTATCTGTGTCGACCCCTGCTGTGAGTTTGTTAGGAAAACCATCGGACGCGGGACATCGGGCTAAAGGGGCAAAAGGGATTAAAGCTTCACTCCGACTTTGTTCCTCCTGGACGCGTGAGTAATACCACTCACTTTTATAATGTATGTGTTTGCTACAGCTACAAATCGTTCGTGTTTGGTTTCAGAAACCAGCTAGACTAGTCTTTTGCTAATGTATGCCACAACCGCGCGCCCAACCAGTTTAGTCCAGCTAATTCCTGATGTGACAAAGATCAGGAACTTATTTAGAGCAGCACTTGAAGCTTGGAGATTTCTTTATTTCATGTAGAAATTTATGCCGTGGAGCCTGTAAAGCTATTTCAGGCAGACATACTCGAGTGGCGCAGTCAGCTGAGCGTCCCCAAAGCCACTGCAAGTTGTGCGGTCTATTTAAGCTGTCAAACTGGTAACTCACATTCTAGAAGGCACCGTTGTTGCCTTCCAATCCTGTCTACACGCTCTCAGTCTGAAATCAAATCAATCTGCAATAATCAACATAAACAGCAGGATTTGCTAGCTAGAGGGAAACCCAAACATGCTGTCTACCTCCTACCCAACCTCCCACTCCTCAACGTCATCACCAGCAGCTCAACCCCATGGTCTCCCAAGTGACATCACTTGTATGACCCCGTAGGACCCTCAACTGGCACCCCTAAGCTAAGGAGTCATATTATTTCAATAAATAGGTTAATAAGCATACATGTCAGTCTCTCAATAAGATATGCTTTTCTTGACAGGTCACTTTTGCATAATATATGCTACTCACTTATGCTTATGAATGTACTGAATACCATGCTTGCTATATGCTGCTTACTACTGCATATCAGGTGGACTGCTGGGGTCAAGTAAGGATTAAAGTAAAATGCTCGGCTCTGAATCGGCCTTGATGCAGTGACTCAGTATTCAGGATATCAGTTTTGGGCGTCCTCATGGAAATAGTGGGTGCTCCACTATACGCATAGTTTTCTTCACATAGATAGTATATTCCTCGTAGCGTCTTATCTGCTAAACTGTGCAACTAAGGAATGGCCACACAGCGGCTGGTGCCTACACATAGAAGGCCTCATATGAGATTAGAATGACGAGTCAAGTTGCACTCATAGTTACAACATATATGTGCATTACATAATCCCATCATTTCTTTCTCCAATCATCAGCAGTAATTATAAAATTCTAGTCACTTTATACTGAGACAAGCTTTTGGATTTAATGGAACCCCAGTTAGCATTAAAACAGCATCATAAGACATCTGTTGTTGATAATAATATCCATGGAAACACAACTGATTTGGTGAAAAGCTCTTTATTGTATATCTTAACATATGGAGAACATCAGCATTACTGCCAGCAAGAAAACATTAATATTTAGAGAGAGAGAGAGAGAGAGAGAGAGAGAAAAAGCAGTCTGAGAGCAGTAGCAGAGTAAAACCAGTAGTAGAAGTCCCAGTGAGTCAGGTCAGGACTGGGAACACTGGTCTCTCCTCAGTGTCTCTGAGAGCGGAGGCTGGGAGCCCTGGGTGGCCTCACAGGTCACAGAGCCCACCTTCCTCCACTGGTCTGCAGAGAGGGAAGCCCTTGTTGGCCAGGCACATGAGCGTGGCCATCCCCCGCTGCAGCTCCACGTTGGAGGGAGGAAGCACCGTCAAGGTGGGAGGGACAACACCTAGGAGACACCAATCAGACAGGAGGGCCACAGGTGTCAATCAATCAGCAGCAGTAGGACTCCTTTACTGTGTGAGAGTCCATTTTCGTCTTTAAGGAGTTTCTGTCAGATGGTTTTCATGCTCCACCAGTCACTCACTCACACATTGTTTCACTTCCCTTTAAGAAGCCTCTCATGCATATCAGCACAGAAAGAGTCCTCATATGACCAGGAACTCATCAAACTACATTGGAAATAAAAGGAGCTCAGATTTACTGGATATAGTTTAAATTTCTCATCCTAATCATTTTCTCTAAATTGATTTTAATTTAAACTATCAAGTGGAAAATCATCAATGAAGTAAACTACCCATACATTATCAAACTGCATTTCTTTCAGCTATTATGTGACAAAAGTTTCATTCATGCACAAAATCTACACTGATACATTGTCTGTGTTGAAGAAAACTGTAAACGGTAAGCAGTAAGATTGACGTCTGAAGTATAAAAAATAAAAGTCTACCTTAAATAGTGTTAATTGTGAGCAAATATTTCATACAAAATAGAAACACTAAACTACCAGAACTTTTTTAAACAATATTTTATAATATATTTGAGTTGAAAGGAACAGAGATTTGGCAAAATATTTCTACATCCACACTATTTAAATTATTTTTAATTCAACTGAGCGATCTCCAAAATAAAGTTCAATATATTAAAGTTTTTCCTTAATCTTTTCTGCAAATGAAGCAGTTGACTTTTCACAGTATGTCTAGAATGTGTAAAGAAAAGTGTTGTAAAGCAAAGTAAAGTTAAAGTAAAGTTAGAGAAACACACAAGTTAGAGAAATAGAGAAAAATAATATAAGTGATGAAAGTCAACACAATACTGATTTATATTGACTACTAACATACAGACACAGGAATAAAAGCATTAAAACATGATATAATAATTAATATTTTTGAATAAACTTACTTCCAATATCCAGTCTGGTGCCTCCACCAAAAGTCCACCACAGTGATATAAACTCATTGAGCCGCCGTACAAAAACCTTTCAGTCTAGAGAGACACAACTCACTGACTTTGAAAACAACAAACTCACTAAAAATCAATGAATTGGCAAAATCTAGTTGATGAAAACACTAAAGTATTAGACTGCACTACATAAACACAACACAATAAAATTATTTTTTTTAATATATAGAGGGCTTTCAGGTGACACAACCCCCCGATGTCTTGGAGGTCCTCAGCTCTGTGAACAGCTTGTTGTGTTTCTAAATGTCCCAATGGATCCATGATGGATCAGACCTGGTTGGTAGCAGTAATATTGATTTCTCTGACAGTAAAGTAAAATCTTGAAGACAATCTTGAAGAAAACTTGATAAACATGAAGCCAAACCTCTATCAAACGTATTTTAGATAGATTCTTAATCCAGAGTATGGTACATTGATTGGTCCATTTAGAAATAGCATCATGAGAGTAGTCCAAGTCCCTGGTGGAGTCAGTCAGAGCATTTCCATAGAGACACTTTGCATCAGCAGCACCATGCTCCAGTGCTCTGGCAGAGTTTATAGTCCTGAGAGTTGAACACTTGATGACTGACAGCTGTCCTGCATGACAACAGAAGCCACAGAAATCCTCCTCATCACAACATGACGTTGCTCTCCATCCTCATGTGGACTGTCCTCTGCTGCTGCTTCACAGGTAAAGTCCAGAGAATCAAGCTCATCTCCCCTATGAACATTGTCCCTCTGAAATTAACAGGAGAAAACCATGAAGGTGGTTTATATTTTTGTCTTTGTATCCTCAGAGTCCAGAGGCCAGGTCACAGTGACTCAGCCTGGAGCAGTGAGCTCTGCTTTGGGAGGCTTGGTCACCATCAGATGTAAAACCGGTTCAAGTGTTGGTAGCTACCTCCACTGGTACCTTCAGAAATCTGGAGAAGCTCCTAAACTCCTGATTCATGATGCTACAACCCGTCAGTCTGGAGTTCCAGGTCGTTTTAGTGGGAGTGGATCTGGGACTGACTTCACTCTGACCATCAGTGGAGTCCAGGCTGAAGATACAGGAGTTTACTACTGTCAGCAGGGTAGCAGCTTGTTCACACAGTAATACAACATCGTACAAAAACCTCCCTCAGCTGGAGAGGAAGTGATCTGACTCCACAGCTGCAGAGAAACTAAAGCGTTAGAGGTCTGACCAAAAACACAGTTCATTATAGGATACAATAATATAAAAACAGTGGGGACTATCTAAGTTTAAATAGATAGCTCCACATGATTGACTTTTTCAATGTAGACGATAAATGTATACTGCTTCCTGCTTTTTCATGGTAGCTTATCTACTAGCATGTCTTTTATCCATCCGTAGAGAAAAAGTTCCCTAGATTATGGTTTCATTCAGACTATACAAATCTCTCTAATATCAAATCCCCTGATGCTTTACACAATTAAAGACAATTACACACACCAACAACATTTTAAAAATGATGAGACAGATAGAAGGCGAGGCTCTAGACATGTAAGACATGTAATGAAAAAGGTTCAAGCTCATAGGTTACCTCCCATCATTATCTTATCCATTATCCATTATCTTATCTTATCCTTTTCACTTCCTCTTTTTTTTCTCTTGTTCCAGGATGGCCCTTGCAAACCTCATCAGTAAGGCTCCAACCAGTACTCAATAATAAAATCATTGTCATGTCAGATGGAATCACATGTTGCAAAATACCTCTTTTCAAAGAAATGTCAGAGAAAATGAAGGAGGGGAAGTCTTATGTTTTACAGAATCTTCACTTCCAGGGAAGAATCCCACCCTACACACTCTGTGTGTACAGGGATATATTGATTTAACACTGCAGCAATTCATGTTCCCCAGGGGGTAGAGGAGGAGGCCACGAGGCTTCTCTTTCCTCCTTCCCACCTCATACATTTGAGGGACCAGGTGGAGGAGGGGATGGTGGAAGTGAGGAGTGGTGGAGGTCAGTTCATATTAAGTCATATTTTCTAAACTGAGAAACCTATTAACCTATAATGCACAAAAAGCTTCTGTGCTTTCTCAATAATTTGTGTGATCTACATTTAGTCACATTTTTATCAGTAGGCCCACCTAGGCTAGCTTGATCTAGGTGGAGCTGGGGTAAATAGTAATGGAATGGGTAATTCTTTCCCTCCTTGAAGATGAGGACATTTTGAAAGTGGAAAAGATGTGGGAGGAGAGGGTGGGTGGGGATCTTCCTTCAGTGCTATATGAAGTGAAAGTGGTAATTGATGATGGGGGTCAATGTGCAGGAGATCTGCCACCTGAGTGCAGAGCTGCAAATATAATATTCTGCTGTAAATACTTATTCATTAATTAATGTATTTAATAGAATAGGATGGGAGTGGGGCGATAAGATAGTACTTAGTATGGATAGATATTATAGTACTTAGTATGATATTTAATTATCGTGGCAGACTGGGGAGGGTGAGGGTGAGGCGTAGCTTGGATTCAGGACAGAGTTGAGTCGGTGGACTGACTCTCCCCTGAATCCGGTACCAGCTGTAGCCAGTTGAGGCTGATTGCAGCTGGATCCCTTTTAACCTGTGTGTGACTGTGTGAGCGCGTGCATCAATGTGAGAGGCTGACAGTATGAACGGAGTTCGACAGGAGACGGAGGAGTCAGGTCGGACTCCGGTGTATGGAGCGGATGGAGCTGAGCCAGCAGCAGCGGGAGAGACGGAGCGGGAGCGGGCCGTCTCCAACAGCGGTGTCTGACTGAGGTCC
>CABFOQ010049110.1:0-17806 GCA_900660455.1 Gephyroberyx darwinii | reverse complement strand
AGTTTCTCTCTCTCTGTGTCAGTCTGTCTGTCTGCATATCTCTGTTTCTCACACTCCCTCTTTCCATTCTCGTTGCAGACCAACAGCAGGTTGAAGCAGATTGAGAAGGAGTATGGTCAGAAGCTCGCCAAGTCTGCCCAGGTAATCAGTTTTCTCTTCCCCCTTTTTTCCCCCCTCTGTCGCTTTATGTTCCTCTTTTTTCACTAGACTTTTTGAAAGAACACACATATGTGCAGATGGGAGCGGTGAGGAAACACACACACACACACACACACACACACACTTGAACAACCCGCCCTCTCCTGCTTTACCCTCTCCCTTAAGCAGAGACACACAAACACACGTAGGTGTACACACACGTCCCATTTCTGGCATGAGGTTTGGGTAAAGCTCAGACAAATAAATGGACATATAAAACACACAGCCGGTGTTAAATAAATAACGTCTAAAGCCCTCCTGTCTCGTTTTTCTCCTCTCTTTTCTCTTTTCTCCTGCCCTCTTTCATGCCTCCGTCCAGAGGCGTTAGAGGCAAGTGCTTGGAAGGCTCTCCTCTGTGAGGCTCAAACAGAGAGAGTTTTTCAGGTTTCATACCTAAGAGGAAGACTTGGGTGTTTGTTTTCAAGCTGTAGATGATATAAATGTTTGCTCCTTAATCAATAGATGACCTGCCTCACATTTTTAATGCTGCTTGTGCAATAGATGGGAGATGGAACGGTATGTGGGATATATCGAAGGTGCTTAGAGTTCAATCGAAGGTTTCTTTTTCTGTTTACTTCCTGCTCATGTCCTTCCTCCGCTGGGATCATCCTGTCTTCATCTGCCTCTCTCACACACCTCTTTCTTTCTTTTCTCCTCCCACATACCCTTTTCCCATCTCCATCCCTGTTTCTCCTCTCCCTGTCATGGCGTCTTCTGGTAGCGTTGTGGAAACCTCTCCGGTCGAGGGCCATATGTTTAACATTTCAGCTCATCTCTTCAGACTGAGCCCACTTAAAACCAGGGCAACTCTGCTCTGCAGCCAGGAATATAACTTCCTAGGACACTCTATCCTTCAGCGAAATGTCTCTGAGGGTTCAGACAGCTTTTAGCTTGCTGGTATAAAAGACCCGAAACACCCTAAGTAGTGTTTACATTACAAAAGAAAAGAGTTTTCTTCCTGATTATGTAGCAGGGTAAAATATCACAATCATTTGGCTGTAATTGCACCTCGTTACCCAAAGAAGCAATTCAAAGAGGTTTTTTTTTTGTTGTTTTTCTTTCTTTCTTCTCCTCCTTTCAGTCCCCCCGTTTTGGGTTGGCTGGAAAAGGCCTTTCAGAGTTGAAAGCGGGGTTGACAAGCAGATGTTGTGAGAAAACGGTAGCTTATTAGGTTACACAATGGCCGACTTCAAAAGGAGTCGGATGCTGCGCGAGAGTTCAGCCATGTTCATCTGTTTCGGCGGTACGGTACACCACCGCAGACAAAGCGACAAGTGATTAATCCTCTGTTTTGGGGACACAAAGCTGGCACAGGTTCAACAAACAACACTCTCTGGCATTAAAAGAGAACCTCCGCGCGCAATTCAACACCTTCGTCGGAGTGTGTTGTTATACAAAGGGTTCTGCAGAGGCTGTGGGTTTATTAATATGTGTGATTAATGCAGACTATTTGTCAGGGTGCTCAAGCGGCTTTGTTTTCAAAGGTAAAGGTGGAACGGAGGGGTTTCTGTTGCCTACCCCTTGGGGCAACTCAGTCAAATGTAAGCAAGAGGCCTTTGAACCTCAAAGGCTAACCCCGGCTGTTAACCCCTCAGCGTCTGACAGGGGGCATTGCTCTGGAGCTCAACCGCATGGCTGGTAGCCCAATTAAAAACATACCACACCATACATTATCCTGAGGGGACTGGAGACACGCCGTGCGAGCGTTTATGTCCACATACATGCACATACACACAGCCTTCCCTCTTGCACATCCCCGCTCTCTCTCTCTCTCTCTCTCTTGCACACACACACACACACACACACACACAGATGCACAGAGCTCCCCTAATTAGCGTCTCTGCAATCCAATCCAGTGTGTTAAGCATCTAGCTGTGAGTGGTCCTCCTGGGTGACCTGTGAACTGAACAGGGCTGCGCTCTCTTCCCCCACTTAATGATCACGCTACAGTGGGTGGTAGCAGCGGTACCGGTGGGAGATCATTACTTTATCCCTGACCATCTCTCGTGGGTGTAGGTAGGAGGTGGAGGGAATTTACCACGGGAGGTACAGTGCATGAGAAGTACCGCGTTCTGGAGGAGAGAGGTTGAAGTTCACACCGCAGACGAGCCTCATATATTGCAGTACAATAGTTCAGTAGCATAAACAATGTTCACATGTGACCTCCTGAAGGTACCAGGACTTGCTATGTTATTTATCTTTAGATTTCTCTGTTGATTATTGTTCAATAGAAGTTCAAGTGTAGATGTACTGTTTGCAGGCCCGGTTTGAAAGGTGGGCTGCGTCGGGCATGGCCCGTGACCTGAATAAACTTGGTGCCCTTCCCTACCGAGATGAAGGGGAAAGCTATTTTCTTTTCTTCTTCCTACTGTACTTTGTCTATTTCGTTGAGGTCGTCATAAAAAATGCCCACTGGAAAATAATATTTTTCTCTAAATTGTGGTGGTGTAACTTTGGTGGTATAAAAACAATGAAGACCGCCTTGAGAGAGTGGAGTCATACTGACTGACCTTCCTTTTACGGCAAACATATGAATTTGCAAGGATTTCAAGACCGACTGTGATGGTGATTTACTGTTCAAACCGCGGGTCCCGTTAGGAGTCCCAGGAGTCTAACCAGCTCAATCATGGCAGTGGGACAAAAAAACCTATACATGGCTAGCAAGCTAATAGATGTCACCAGCACCTACCACAACGGTACAGATGTGGCAGAGTTGGAAAAGCACCTGACTTGAGGCGGTCTTCAACTTTTATACGACCCAAGTGACCAATCACAATTTAGAGAAAAAGTGGACGCCCCATCTGAGGAGATCTTCATTTTTCTGTAGGCGGTTGATAACTACGCCGAGACTGAAATGATCGGAATAATCGTCGTTGTTCTGTTCTGATCTCTCATTGGTTTTGGGTTTGTAAATTGTCGTGGAAAATTGAACCTACACACCCACACGTGCATATATGGACTACAGATGTACTGACTCTCCCTTGAGAATATACTGTTTCATGCTGTGTGAGTAGAATGGTCTCCTCTCTGTAACCTTTGGGCCGTAACTTCACCTTCCCAGAGGCCCTTGTCACCGTGGCCCTGTTTAGACTATGGATGTTCTCAAACAAGGACACGTGGTGTTTTCACGGTCCTTCTATCTCCTTTTGTGTCACCTGTTTGTATGTCTGCACATTCTGTCACGTCCTTGAATGGTGCTTAAAGACCAGTGCAAACCCTCGATTCTTTGAAGAAATGTACGCTGCCTCCGAGTGGTGTACACCTCTTCCTCTCATGACATCCCTTCTGTAATAAATATATCTTCAAATAAGACGAACCTCAGACTCAAGAACTTTTTCTACATCATAAATGAAGAAATAATAATCGTGTAGGTGTCGTCCAAAACAGTTACATAAAACTTTCAATCAACTGAGATAAAGAAGAGAGAGATACAATTTTATTGAGATGCTAATGCAATTTTTATTAAAATCTAAATATGTTTAGATGAATAAGGAGCATAAGCAACAATAGGCTACCATAAGATCAAAGAAGATTACTGTCAAATTGCACATTTTTTTTGGATCCAACATTTGTTTTTTCCCCTCCAGAACCGGGCCTGACTGTTTGAGTTAAAGCTGATAGTCACCCATCATTGGAGCAAACACATAATCCATCTTGCTTCTGGCACTTTATCAGCGATCTTTGGTTCACGGCGCTCTTTTGAGTACAATAAATGATGTGCATGCCATCAAAGGAAATACCCCTGTGGACAGTTAATATGTCTGAAGGACATTTTTCTGTTTTCTGAAACATCTTTCCCACCACATTGACGTCTAACATCAGCCACCGTGTCACACAAGTGTTTTACTGTAACTTTTCACAAATTGTTACTTTGTGGTCTTAGTTATTCACCTCTCTGTAAATTGCAGAGAACATTATTGTTCACCCTCCGACATCAGACCCGATCATCTCTCTCCCTGTTTACCTCAGGTTCGCGGAGAGGTAAGCCTGCCTTTAGCCCTGAACAGAGATGCTAGCAGCCTGTGAAAATAGACAAGTCTCACCAGACCAATTACAGACTTAAAACGGCCTGGCTGGCTATCAGACAGAGAAAAAGGTGCTGCGGTGTATATACAGGAATAACAAGACAGACGGCTGAGTTCACCAGTTTAGCACGCCGCCACCGCCCCGGGGCTGAAGACCAGCAGATGCAGGGAATCTATATTGCAAAATAATTATTACGCCCAGAACTGATGTTCCCATAATAATGTGCCATTTGTTCCTTTCATGTGGCTCTCCCACTGACTAAATAAGCCTAATCTCCCTCTCATCTTCTCCCCTCCCTCTCTCTCTCTCTCTCTCTCTCTCTCCCTGTGGTCGACTCGCCCCGCTCTAACTCCCATACTCCCACACAATGAGTAGATTCCAGCAGGGCTGTTCCTCCAGAGTTTGCACACGGTAAACAATTATCTGTCTAGCCCAGAGCTAGCGGCAGCGCTGCCCCCTCGCTCTCTCTCTCTCTCTCTCTCTCTCTCTCTCGCTGCTTTCTCAGTCTGGATCTCTTTCTTCTGTCTGGTCTCAAAAAAGACATGACACTCTGGGAAAAGCAATGTTTCAAGATGATTGTTGCTGCCATCCAAATTCATGACAAATGTGAAATGCTTTTTCCATCTGATATGAGTCATTTTGTGACCCCAGTGAAATGAAAAAAACCAGAACAGCATTTTGTTTAGTGAACATGTTTTGCATCTGGCAACAGGTTTTCTTTGATATTTTTACTGTGTCAGTCGTTTCAAAACTGCGTTTCTTTTTTTCGGCTCCGCTAAACACTCTCTGAGAGCAGAGAGCAGATTTATTAAGCAACATAATACAACTTCTAAGTCACTCTCAGCACTGGAGAAATGTTACTGACAGAATATGGGTCATTTTGTCAGTATGCCAATTAATCCTCTGTTCACTCAACGTGACTAATGGATATGACACAGTGTCTGGTCAGCTGTCCATTCTTCACTGGTGCTGATTTACTGTCAATCTCGTACACACACCAGAACTAAAATATGCCTATTTCCTCCCCCCACCTCCCCCTCTCTTTCTCTCTCCCCTCTCCTCACCCCTAGCTAATTGCAGAGCTGCAGACATCGGTGTGTGACTCCAAGGAGGAGGCTGTTCGTCTGCAGCATGCAATGGAGAGGCAGCTGGAGGAGGCCAACGCTCGCTGGGACCAGGAGAGGAGGACGGTGTCCCGCCACGCCGATCAGGCCAACAAGGTCAGTTAGCAGGGCGGCGTGATCGCGGCTAAAATGATAGTCCCACTTATTTTGCTAGATACTGTGTTGTGATCGTGATGGCGATTTGAGGAACAAAATAATTTTACTGCACTTTCTGCATCTTATGTCATCATGAAACATCATCATGAATACCTCACAACATCGGGTGTTTTAAGGGAGGTGAGATGTTTCAGTGTTGTGATATTCTACAGTTGTTCATTCAAAACTAAAATCACGACACCATTAGACATGATTGATTGTGTAGGCCTGAAGTTGAACCATATGAAGTTGACACTTGTTGGTTAATACAGACAGAAGACTACTCCTGTGGATCAACACTGACTCCAGTGGAGGGGTTGAAAAACTGTACTGCCAGCAGGATCTCAAGGATTTCCAAGATGGCAGACATCTTCATCGCTCTTTTCTTCCACTATAGCAGTTAATTGGGCTAGGCGGCTAGTGGTTTTACACTCTATCTTTCCTTTGTCATTGATCTCTGTGGTGTTCATCCAAACCCTTCAGACTTTAAGGAGGGGAGGCGCCGGTAAACTGCACCCCATAGTAAAGCCTCCTTGTCTGGATATGACTTTTATAGCCAAGACACGGGTCGCCTTTCTTTTGTTGAGACACGGTCATTGTTTGTATGCATGGGCTCTGTCATTTTTATGACTGGTTGCAAACTCCATAGTGTCTTTAAGTGGCTTGTATGCTCTGTGTCTGGCTGAAGCTTATAAATCTGTCTGCTGCACAGATTACTTCTTCAGGCAAAGCCTTTCTTTATCATTACTCTCATTTCTACTTTCTTTATTTCTACTCCCCCTTTTTTTTTTAGCTCTCACCTTTTTTTTAAGATTTTTAAGATTAGTTTTGTTGTTTAGACCTGGCCTACTTTAATATTAAACTGCATGTGTAAAACAATGAATAGATAAGTTAATAAAATAGTGTTTAAATATGGAAAACTTTCTCGTTTTCCTCCTTTGAGTTTGAATGGGAACAGCTTTACAATTGAGACGCTAGATTAGTAGACTTGGTCAATCAATTAACATGAATTGATTTGTGAAGTAGCTCAGAGAAACTGCAGTGTGCTATCAAACCCTGAAGTCCAGCCCTACCTACAGTAAAACTCTCATGTGTATGGATAAAACAGTACATTTTGTTCATTCTTTGTACCTGAATTTAGCGTCCTCCTCGCAGATTTCCCTTGGAATCACGGGATCTTTTATTCTGCCTCCCGCCCTAGCAACCAGACTGGGACACAGTGGCAGTTGATTGGGTGTGGCTCTCTAAATAAAGAGTTGTTGTGCCTAGGATCGGGACTTGTTTTCAAACACGACCGTGTCTGTTTGTGGTCGCAGCTGCCACATAAGGAGGCAGGTCTGTGAACCTCCCTCCATATCTCCCCTCCTGGGTCTTCTCCACATGAGGTCAGTTTGCTCTGGGGTGACGTGAGCGCCAGCCCCACACCTAGAATGTCAGAAATGCCTCTTCGCCTGTTGCTATCCAAACATGTGGTTGACTGACAGTGCGGGCTGATGGTGGGTTCGTGGTCCACCTCATCCAGTCCAGATCCTCCACTGAAGCGTCCCAGATGGTGGGTGATGCGGCCTTATCACGGTCTACCGCTCTCTCCCAAGCGCTCTCAGTCGCTCCTTTATTCATTCATAAACGTACACATTCGTTCTGACACAACACGCACATGCTTTCTCCCCTGTTGTGTGGCAGTGTTGGTACCCAGGTCGTGGCATCTGTGTCGGGAGCAGACAAAGGCTTTCTGTTTCCATTATCTGTGTCCTCATTATTATGATCCCTCCTGTGTTAACCACGCGCTAATGAGACTCCAATTAACGGGTGAATTGTTGATTAAAGGGCAGACACAAGAGGGAGAGCGGGAAGAGAATCAAGGGTAGAGGATGGAAAGACTGGTCAGACGGCAAATAGAGAGACAGAAGAGAAAAAAGGATGGGAAAGAAAACAAAGGGCTGATATGAACAGAAAGAAGAGAGGGAGAGAGAGAGAAGGGAAGGGTGAGCTGGCAAACAACCAAAGAGAAAGAAAGGGAGGGAGAGGGAGGACGGAGGAAGTGCGAGGATTGAGACAGCAAACAGAGAGACAAGGGAAGAAAGGAGGAAAGAGAGAAGAACAGGATGGCGGAGAGCTGTCAGTGGGCCATCGGAGGGAGTGTGTCGCCCGCTGACATTGTTTCCATGCTGCTCACTTCAAAGGGCCGGGATTATGAAGAGAGCGAGGGGCTTCAGACAATAGGAGGGGAAGAAAATAACATCAAAGTTAGCCGCGCATTTGAATTGGGATAATCCCAAAACAGTTGTTCTGAATGCATGCTGCACCGGATCAGATGTCCCTTTTCTCCTCGCCAGCCCCGTTCTGACGTTTTTAGCCTGATTTTAGCTCCCTCTGTGGCTCTGCTGCACTTGTGACTTCTAAAATGTGGGCGTTGACCAGAGAGACCTTTTGTATCTCGTAAACCCATTTTTAGAACAACAGTAGCACGGTTAAGTACGCTCGTTATCTGTCCGGTTTTTTTAATACACGTGAGGTTTAGGTGAAGGAGTGCATTTGTGCGGTGTGTGTGTGTATGTACTGTGTGTGTGTGTGTCGTCTCAGGGGACAGGGACCCTGGTTTAGCATTGCTGGCCCCGCTCTGTTTGAATAACAAACATCAAAGCGTCTGATGCAAACTGTTGCAGACCTGAGTGTACAGGGCGTCTCGGCCCTGTTTGACGAGCAGGCGTGGACTGGCGGCGGTACCGACAAGCCTTGCCGTTTTCACTTTGTGGTGCGTACTTAGCACGCAGAAAGAAAACAATGGGAGTCTCGGTCGGGAGATTAGGCCTCTCGTGCTTATTCTTCTCACTAGACAGAGATGTTTGGGGGTTTGGACCCGTCAGATTATGATCTACAGCATCATCATCGTGTCACTGCTGTAGCCCTAGACTGATCATACAAAGTGAGAGGGTAAAAATCATGATCCTATAATTCCTCTTATCCACCCATCTATCAGTCCACCCATGCATCCATCAATTCATTCATCCATCCACTGTACCCAGGGAGTAGAGACAGGGTAAGTTGAACTTTTAGGGGTCACAGGAAGTAAAGATGTCACTGTAAAGTCCCCATTTTGGATGAGAGAAAAAGTGTTTGTGTGTATTTTCCTTCCTTCTTGCCTTCCTTTCTTTGTTCCTTTGTTCCTTATCAATCATTTCACATTTGAATCATAGTCACGATAGTTAGTGGGCCGCTATCCCTGATTCAGTTCTATTTACGTTGCCTATTACCTCATAACAGTGGGCCAGGAGGGAGTGGGAAAGCTTAAAGTATTGGAACAAGGCCCATGTCAAAGGACTAGGAAAGGTGAAAGCAAGATGAAAGCGTTGTATTTGCTTTCATCTGTTCAGTCTATTCATATCAGGTAAGGGGAATGGGACACAATACAGAGGAAACCACTGTAGCCCGTTGGGACGTGGGGATAGGGAATTAGTCACTTCCTGTTGTCATTATTTCCATGTGGCAGTTTGAGAAAACATCTATTGGTGTATTGATTTTCAACTTGGTTATTAGTAAGATTATTGGTGTTTCTTCATTACATGATGGAGTGTGTGTGTGTGTGTGTGTGTGTCTAGGCAGTATTTTTGTCTGTGCGTGTGTGGTTGTGAGTCTGTGCACACTTGTCTGAAATGTGCAGCTGCCAAATCTGACAGAACTCAAGCCCACATTAGCCTGCCAAGTGAAAGGTACACACACACACACACACACACACAGGCCTTCTCTCTCTATCTTTCAGGCTCTTCGAACTCTTTCAGTCTCCAACTCTGTCTGTCTCTCCCACCACACACACATACACAAGCACACATGCTCACCTTGCCCTGCCAAGAGGGAGAGGTGGCTGGTGAATAAACAATGGCACTCCGCCCATAGTGTCACCCGCCTGGGCTTTGATCAGCACCGCTGTTCCTGCTCCCCACAGCAGCGCTTCCTGTCTCTCTGCCTGCCAAATACACACACACACACACACACACACACACACCTTTAAGTTAGTGCTCCTGTCTCTGTCTCATACATGGGCCTACACACTCTCTCTCCCTCTTTCTCCTCACTCAGTCTTTTTTATGTCTCTCTCTCAGACACACAAACATAGCTTTGAGTTAGTGCCCTTGTCTCAATATCTTTCACTCAAACCCTCTCAGCAAACTCACATTCACTGGGATTGGTGACACACACCCACGTACACTCTGTGCGTCTTTTATGCACATACACACACATGCCCACGTACACACACACACACACACCTTTGATTCAGGCCCATGCAGCGGTAACTTCTACTGTCAGTCAAGGAGATGATCCTGTTGTAGTGTCCTCTCGATGAGGTGACAGCAGGTACATTACATAATGCAACAGTGGCCATTGTCTACCACTGTTTTAGTCTGACTGACTATATGAGGGGCACCGGTCTTCGTCCAGTAGGCAGTTTGTGGGGCGTTCGGTTCTTTGTCCAGTTTAGATGGATTCTGTGTGATCAAGGCGCGTTGCCTTGATGCATGCATGCATGTAACGAGGGACAAGGCACAAGCCCCTGTGCGCACACACACACACACACACTCAAGGCGGCTAGGTGCAGCAGCTGCAGGTTTGTCTGTAGTGCTGTAGTTATATATGCATTAGTTTCTGAGGGGGTTGAAAGGATGACTTTGCCTGTGGGAAGGAATGGCAGCACTGGATCAAGAACAGGTGTGCTGGATACCCTCTGTTGCAGAGGCAAAGAGCTGCTTCAATCGTGTGTGTGTGTGTGTGTGTGTGTGTGTGTGTGCATGTGTGTGTGTGTGTGTCCTTGAGCACATGTATGCCCATTTTCTTTGTATCAACCTTGAACTGTGTCTCTTTTTTTTCATCTTATCCTTTTTTGGTATGCATGTTTCTTTGTTCAGTGGGGCTTTCTGATGGATCATCTGATGGATCATCTGATGGATCATCTGATGGATCATCTGATGGGTAATCATGATTTGCAACATTCAGATACACACGTGAGTCAAAATATTTAGATCCATATAAGTTTGCTATCACACACTGGTATTATCAAGATCCCAGTTCATCAGTTTGGACGTAAAAAATTCTGTCTTCAATCCAGTGAAATACACAAAGCCAGTATAGCTGCACAATTATGGCTAATATGATAATCTGATTATTTTGATAAATATTGTGATCACCGTTCTAATTCACCATGATTAGTGTTCATTATTTCTGGAACAAAATGATTACCACCCAATTCCCATCTTACAGCAACATCTAGACTATTTTCTGATATGGCAATATTGAAACAAACAAATGTTTATTGTGGAAAATCAAAGGGCCAGTGTACGATGTTACATGATGAATTGGTGAGGTGAGCGGTGCTGCAGGTGGAGCAGCGTTTAGCAGCAGGCCGCTAATGTCTATCCTGTACATTCTCTTCTCTGTGAATGGTGGTGTTAGGCAAAAAGGGCTGAACTTGGAGCGCATTGTGTGTGTGTGTGTGTGAAGGAAAGGATCTGTGTGTGTGTGCGTGTGTGTGTGTGTGTACATACATATGTGTTTGTGTGCGTATGCCTCTACACGCGTACTTGGTGTTGGCTGATTGATGACATTTCCGGCCGTGGGCAGATTCCCGGCAGTGTTTGATCCCCGTATCAGAGGAGGTGGAAGTGGGAGAGAGATAACATTCCAGGATGCTACATGGGAACAGTAGACCAGCTCATATGGACCGTAAACCGTTCACACACAACAAAAGGAAATTACTCATTTAAACCACAAGCCGATAGGCAACGCTACTGCCAAGTAAAACGTAAACCATGAAGACAATCATTTTAGAGGTGCTTCCCAGTTTGAGTAATTCAACTTCAAGGTTCAATGTGAAACTCATGTTATGCTGTAGCTCAGTAGTCAACAGCATAAAATACTAACTTCAGCTTACTGCTGAAATGCTTATCCTGTATATACATATATACTGTTGCCTGCTCGTATTTGTAGTAACTCGCATGACTGCAATGAATCATTTTCTCATGGGAACTTGGACGTTCAACCTTGATTTCAGCCACAGGTCCACATTTTATAGACCAGTCTTGTCAAGAGACCTTAGGGTGTAATAGTATCTGGCAATTTTACCCAACTTCACATCCATAAAATTACATACTACTTGATATACTGCTAGTTATTATAATACACTTAGCATATCATAGGAATTCATGCTGTAAAAACATGTACACACACACACACAATCACAGTAGGCATATGGTGCATATGTCAGAGTTGTTTCCCATTCTCTTTCTACTGTGGCTCACAGCAGCTGAAGGAGACAGAGACAGTGTGTTCCCCTGTGGGCATAGCTCGGTTGCAACATGTCTTCAATACCGTGGCAATTGTCTCACTGTTTTCATCAGTGCTAGAAAAGGCACCTTCATAACTGTGCCAACCTATACACATATTGCAATAGTCTGGATAACTATTCTGTTTGCTGTTCAGTGGAGCTTCAGCAGTACCGCCATCACATACCTTCCCACTTCAGTTCAAATCAACTCTGTGAAAAGTGTTGAAAAGCATCAGAAAGCAAGTAAATTCGTATCAATATCAGTGATATCTTCCGGCGCGGCTGTCCTGGTCGACTTGCTAAAGCACATCTTTTCATTTCTAGACACAAGCAGACAGACAGACAAAGTGAAAGCAAATCTTTCTCTTCTGCAACACCTCTGGAGGGAGACCTCTCTTCTCCTCCTCCCTTTCTCTCACTTCTTTACCTTTCCTCCAGTCCTTTGATAAAAGTACATATAAAAGAGAGTCTGTGCTCATCTCTCTGGCCATCCATCTGTCCTTGAGGTTAGCACCTCCTTCATTATTTACTATTGGATCAGTATACACTAGGGATGTGCATCTCCATCACTAAGGCCAATGCAATACGCCTCTCGATACATTGCCAACGATCCGATTTATTAAAGATACATCTGAAGCAACTAGCAATGCGACACGATTCACCCCTATTGCGATGCAGTGCGATTCACAATTTGATTCAACACATTGTGATTCAACGCGATAAGATGCGATTCGATGCAAAGGAATATGATGCTATGCAGTTCAATATGGAGAGTTTGATTTTATCTCTTTGGTTCTTCTTAAGGAAACAGCAAATCATAAATTAACTAAAAAAGTGTCATTTTTACTTCACGTATTTGTTTCTCTAGTACTGTAACTCAGTTAGCATCTCATTCTCTGTAACACTGGGATATCTTACGGTGTCGGTTATTGCCTTAGAAAGAGTAGAGCCGAAAAAAAATTTCGATATTTTGCTCACCAGTCTTGCTAGCGGCACCGCTGAGGCTAGCTGGAGCTGAATCCGAGGGGGAGGGAGAGGCAGACGTCACACCATGTCGCCACTTCAGGAGAGTATTTAAGCTCGTCTGGCAGCCTCTGTACTTTATAGCGGCACGGCATATTTTGCAAATTTCATGCGTCTTGTCAAGTTGTCCATCTCTTGTTAAAAATCTGTTAAGTGTCACCTAATATGTGATTTGTTGGAACGTGTGGCTCTTCCTCCTCCATGTTAATCTCTAATGTGACACGCCCCCGTAGTAATTTGACCACTGACAGCAGGTGGAGATGATAGAGCGCGCTTGAGAAACTGTTTAGGGAGGAGGAATCAGTATAAATATAAAGGTATTGGTCACATTTCTAAATAATACTGGCCCCTACTGATAATTCGATATAAATAAATGGGATTGTACCGATGTAAAGGTGTCAGAAACGATGCATCGCGAGTTCATCCCAAATTTTATCTGATGCACACTTTTTTAATCGGGGCAATCGCATCGTGAACTTTTATGCCGGTGCAGCGATGGGAATCGGTGAATCTTACCATCCCTAGTACACACACACACACACACACACACGGCCTTGTCCTGCTCAAACTAGTGTGTGTGTGTGTGCGCTCATGCATGCATATGTGTGCGCATATCTTTACTTATGTATGTCTGTGTGCTTTCTTGCTCTTTGTGTGTATATCTTCTCTTGCCCTTTGTGCTTGTGTGCGTGTGTGTGTGTGTGTGCGTGTGTGTGTCCTTGGCTGGAGGCGGTGCAATGTGAGGTTTTTGCTGCTGTCTGAAGTCGTCCGGCCTCAGTGTCATTAGAGGATCTCTTTAATCCAGACTTTGGGAGAAACTTCTGACAGCATGCTGCAAATAGAAGGCCCTGCCGCACATGAGGAGCAGCTTGGCTCCTAACAAAACACCAAGTTTAAAGGGGCCCCTGGCCTTTTTTCCTCCTCCTGCTATTCCCTCCCTTCTTTCTTCTTTGCTTTTTTCCCTGCCCTCTGTTGCTTTTACTTCACCCGAGGGAAACATGCTTGCCTTATCTGCGCAGGAGGACCACCCAGGAAAGATGACTCAGGTCTCGGGGTGTGTGTGTGTGTGTGTGTGTGTGTGCGTGCACTCAGTTGCGCACTCATGTGATTTAGTGCAGCTCTCTCACATTTCGAGAACTTTTGCTGTTAATATTAATGCATGCCTATACCTGCACGGATCGCTCTGAGCGGCGTGTTTGTTGGTGCGCGTGTGCCTCACTAATCCTTTGAGCCAAAGTTTGGTATGAAAGACGGATCGCTGATGGAGAGGTGAGACAGTCCTTGCAGACTCCGAACTGTGGGACTGTACACCGCTGCCCTCCTCTTTTCACTCCATCCACCCATTCTTCTCCTGCATATCACACGGTCCTCCTCCTCCTCCTCCTTGTTCTCAGTTTTCCTGCTTTCTCTCTTCTCCTCGCTCTTTGTCTCTTCACCTTCTTGTCCTCTTCTCCTCCTAATGCCTTCTTCGCTTTCCCTCTTTACCTACATCTCTCTCCCTCCATCCCTCCCACCACCTCCAGTCCATCCCTGAGGAAATCAGATTTTCCCCCTTCTTCCTGGCCTGTTCACATTGATCCCAGTCTGCTTGGCTGATAAAGACCATATCGCCCCGAACATCTGGAGACGCTTTAGTGGGATCCTCCACACAGTCATACACGCACCCTTACACACCCATAGAGACAACCAGCAGTGTGTGTGTGTGTGTGTGTGTGTCAGCATTGCATGTGTGCGTATACACGCTAAATGAGAAAAGCGAGACGGAAAGAATGAAAGCCGGATCGACAGAGAGGAATGGGAGTGACAAGCCCTCTTCAAAGTTTTTGAGAAAACACCAGGCATGTCTGAAGTGTATCTGGGATCGGATCATCCGCAGGCCACGAGTGTTGGCCCTGGCCTCTTTGATGCGGAGCTCTCCAGGACGGGAATATTTTTTTGAGGGGAATGGCAATGGGCTTTATCAGTCCAATCCCTGGATCGACCCCCATGATCCTATTGCTTTCCATCCAGCCTAGAGATAGGAAGACGGGAGGGCTCAGAGCAGCACTGAATCACAGGGTAATCCAGTCTGAGAAGGACCTCGGTGGTCGGACAGTGACAGGAGGACTCCGCTGGAAGAGTGCCAGAAATGTCAGATGTTCATAGCCACAAGAACACTCCTGCTTCTGTTCTGGGTTTCGTTTTAAGTCGTATTTTTATTAAACTGGCAAAGTACCAAAACTCTTATCTCCATCTATAACAATTACTGTAATGTCTGTTACTGTATACTTCAACACAGGCCGCAACGTGACCGTCACGTCTGACAGAGCGATAATGACTTAATACGTTCAAGGCCCTTCTGACTCACACAGCGCGTCTATCCCCCAGTAGAATCAGCCCATAGGATTCTATTAATGCAGTGACAGGCGGTGAACTTCCACCCTCAGCGTTGCTCCGAGCACATCAGATACAGAACCCACATGAAAGAGGAGAACACGTCACCAGCAGGGCCCACCAGTCAGCCTTACTTCCCAGAAGACCTTTTTCAGAAACGCTGCGTCACAATGCAGGGAAGCAGAAGTGTGTGTGTGTGTGTGTGTGTGTGTGTGTGTGTGTGTAGCCGGGTGGTTAGGGTTATGGTGGGTTCATGGTGCAGAAAGGAAGGGTGAGAGTTGCTTATGTGCATGTGGGTCACATTCTAGATAATCCATCCACATGCAGTAGCAACTGTATTGCTTGTGTGTGCTTAAGCAGCTGGAAGGCGTGCCTCTCTCTCCGCACGCTAACACCCCTTAGCCAACACAATTTGACTGTACAAATGGCCTCCACACGACCCAGACCATTAAACAAAATGAAAATGTTGAAATCGAAGGCGAGGGGTTGTAATTGTAAACAAGTGATGGGGAAGAGATCGTGACTGGAACGAAAGAGCCCGATGAATAGGATCAACAAACTTAAAACCAGCCCTTGCACACTGCAGAGCTGAAACTGAGCTCGACATACCTCAGTGTCATGACGGTCTGGTAATGCATGTTGGGCTGGTAATCCATCTGCCCCAGGCCTAAATCAGCAACTGCACTGGGAGGGAGGTACCGTGTAAACAGGCTTTACCTGCATCAGTACCGTTAAGGTAGGGGTCCAGGTTTTTAGTGTGAGCAGGTAGGAGCTGGTTTGGTTCAAAGACTCCAGTCCTATCGAAAAGGAAGATCTACACGAACGGGTGTCGCTCTGCAAACGTCCGCGTGGATGTCTGCCAACATGCTCGCACGTAACGTTAATGTGTGTGCACTAGCGGTCGCATTTACTCACGCTAACAGTGCAGAAAACAAAGAAGTACCCAGAAACTGAAACCCGTCTTCAACCCCCGGTAAAAGTGTAAACAGAGATGTGCTCGTTGCATTGTCGTGGATCAATTTCCTTTTTTTTGCTAGTCTCTGTTTGAACGCTCTGGCTCTTTGTTTTAGTTTCCTTTTGTGTCCCAATGTTACCAGATATATATCCCTGCTCAATCAGTCAGTGTTTGTTTGAGGCACACGACCACAGCTACGCGACACGTTAAGATTCTGGAGACGTGCGAGCATCTGCGGGCTACACTTACCCATAAACCCCTTCCCTGCGCAGCCCTTTACGTGTATCTGCGCAAAAGCATAACTCGATGTGGTCCTTTGCTGGACGGCCACTCACGAAGGAGAGCAGCGATGGGACTGAATTTTCTCCATTTGTAAACAATCTGACTGTAAACTGACGGAGGCCCGAGTCTTTGGAAATGCTTTTGCAGCCCTTTTCCAGAACACGAACTTGACTCTGAAGCCTCGCCGTATGTGTGTGTGATTTATGTCAGCGGAGCGGGTTGTAGATCAGGCGGTCATGCCTATCACCTGAACGGCCCTACGAATCGAGGAGGCAACACCTGGCCTGCTCACTCAACTCCTCTGGGGGAGACACGGAGGATATTGACGCTAACCAGTGCCCCACACACTGTTGCTGGCAGGTGTGTGTGTGTGTGTGTGTGTGTGTGTGTGTGTGTGTGTGTGTGTGTGCACACACGCCACTCATTCTGCTTTTCATGCGGACTAATCAAAGATGAAGTGTCCACATGTGTGCTCAAAACATCTGGTTCTGCGTCACATGCAGGAACTGCGCCTTTCTTTCCACTGCTATCACTTATAGGCTGAAAGAAAAAAAACAGCCCTCTTTTTACCCTGTATCTCTCCTTACACACACACACACACACACACACATTCTCCTTCTCTCTCTCTCTCTCTCTCTCTCTCTCTCTCTCTCTCTCTCTCTCTCTCGCCTGAATCCCAGAAAGCAAAATAGATTAAATTCTTCATTGGCGCCCTGGGGGGAAATTTGATCAACTCCAGTAGCGGGATAAATGTCAGGCGTGTTCTGATCCACTTAATGATGTGTAGGTAATATATCTCTCTTATTGTCACCAAAGAAATAATGACCCCTAAATGTTTTTCAGTAGAAAGTCAAAGGAGTGCGACGTTACAAAAGCCTAGACAGTTCTCTAATTCCCTGAGTGAGCGAGTGTTTCTTTCTGTGTGTCCTTGTCTGGAAATGAGTTTGGGCTTAATGAGACCGGCTTCCCAGTAATTACTGTCATGACTTTATTATTAGCCTTTTAACACACAAGGGCTGATCGCAGGCTGCATCTCTCCCCGCTTATCCTCCGTCCTCCATTCTGCCTACCTCTCTGTCTTCAATAATCTCTCATTGTTTCCATCCATCTCTCTTTGAACAATCAGCATCTTGCTCATATTCAGTCAACGTCTGTGTCTCTTCCCCCGTTCAGATATAACAGTGTATTCATATACTGTATGTCATTCGCTTTCATATACGCATCACACCGCAGTTGCCTTTTCTTTCTCCGTCAATCAGACCGGAACGCTAAAGTGTTTCTCCCTCCCTCAGGCTCTGCAGGAGAGGGTGGAGAGTCTACAGAGGCAGCTGCACGGCTCAGAGAAGAAGCTGCTCAGCAAAGAGCTGGAGAGTG
>CABFOQ010049108.1:7073-35829 GCA_900660455.1 Gephyroberyx darwinii | reverse complement strand
CTCTCTCTATCGCTCTCTACAACGGGGGAAATGGAATTAGGGCCGAAAGTTGTATTTACAACCACGAAAAGCAAGCAGGCTGAGAAACCAAACTAAGTGATGTGTCTGTCTGTCTGTCGATCTCCTCTGCTCCGTCTCAGTAGGCTACTATAGCCACCCTAGCATACACCTATGAAAATATTTTTCCATAGATACATAAAGCTTAAACAGAGGAGGCAAAAATACAACTGAGGAGGCTAAGCGTATTTTACTCTATCATATGTAGCTCCTTATGCTCAATGTTGTATAACTTTTAAAGTGTTTTTAAATAGTTTTTATCATTTTGTTCATCATCAGTTTGTCTACCATTTTATTTTGTCTTCTAAAGCACTTTGTTTTGTTCTATATAACTAAAATGTATTAATTTTATTAAGGTGTGCCGGAATATTAGGGTTTGTGCGGTTTTCCACAATGTGGCACAGATGCCTCTACTGAGCCCCCAAACAGTCCACCTTTACGGGCTCAACCTCAGTGGTGAGCACCTCGATCTCGCAAATGTCGCCTTTCTAGCAGTTCCCGTCTCTCCGTCTTTCCCTCATTGATAGTCCAACAAAGGCTATATATTTAGCATTGACCATTTATGGATGATTGTGGGATGATACTGGGAGTAGTGGGAGGACACTGGGAGGAGTACACGAGCGCACAATTCACTGCAGGTAGGTATTTATAAAGAGAAGACTGCGTACAGGTGTCTTTTATAAATCTTAATATTTTCTTGCGTTAGTAGATTCTGAGGTTTGTGCTTACGCAATGTTTTAGGATGGAATCTACGCAAAGCGTTATAAATGAGGCCCCTGGTATTGCCCATTGCGCCCATATCCGCTCACACACAGGTATACACACACATATACACAGACACAGGCTCTTTGAGTTTGTGATGCACATGTGTTTTCGTGGATATTGTCAGGTTTCATTACTGCAAAAAAAAATCCTTTAAGACGCCCCTTTCATCTAACGCGGAAGCCAGGTTTCTGTATTTGTGCTCACCCTAGTTTAATAGCACAGGAGGTAGTTACATCAGAAAATATCTACAGGAAATCCTACATGGGTCACCTGTAAGTAACTTTTGAAGTAACAAAAATTGTCTGTATCATACCTCAAAACAAGACATTTTCTCTTTAGATTTCACTTCTATTTGATTTGAGCAGCAGTGACTCTAAACTGAGTGATATATTCAAACCTGTGATGCCACTTTTTTACGCCGTTATGCCACCATTTGAACCTGAAATGTGTTAATCCCCTTATTCCCACCATTACTCTGTTAACACTGGCATATTTGATACCATGAGAAGCCTCTCAATCTCTACTTTAATTTAAAATTGAACACTCTAGAGTGTTGTGGCCCAGAAATTAGATGGGTAAAAATGTATTTTACCACTCATTTTACAAGCTGCTTTGGAGGCAGACATAATCTCAGTGGTTGAGTTAAACCTTCATGGGCGGAGCCAAAGAGTTTTATGCAACCTTGAATGGCTACTGGTACGGCTAGTGGTACGTTTGAACTTGGAAGGTCAGTTAGGCTAACTAGCTAACCTAGATAACTGAGTATGACTAGACTGCATTTTTTAGTTAGTGGCAAGAGCGCCAGCATTCATAATATTAGCTAGCTCCTCTTGCCTTTTTCATGGGGCTTCAGTCTAACATTACATTTCTGCCTCTGAGAAATGTTTGAATAACTCAAACTCCAGTTAGCATTTACAACACCTGAATTCAGTACCATGACCTGAAATGGGTTTCAATTGTCCTCTCAAGCGTAACATAATTTTCCAGCCCAAATAAGGGATTATGGATCCCGCCCCCTTTCAGTCCAGCATTATTGTTGACTATTTTTGCTTTCAAGAACTCCTCTATTATGCATTTCATTGTTTGTTGAGGTGCATTCTAATGGGTTTTGCAGCTACAATAAAAAAAAAATTGACACTTAGTTTAGCATTCCAGACCCTTTGGGAGGATAACGCAAAATCTGCACCATGGTTGTTAGCAAATTATATTTTGTTTAATTCAGTAATGCGTTAAAATATGTAATATCTCTGAAATATGTAATTTCTACTTTCATTATTTCACCAATTTTAAGAAAAGGACAATTGGCAAATGGGATCCAAAAATCCCATTAATTTTGGCCATAGGCAGGAAAAAGAAATGCGGATCTGGATGGAATCTGAAAGACCCAAAACTGGTTGAGAGGACTATAGGGAGTGAGCTACAATCATAGCTGAAGAGCGAGCTGAACTACTTTAACAGAACAGAAAGGAAAAGAAAAAAGGGCTTCTTCCTCATGCTTTACCATGTAGAAGGTGCTCCTGATCAGTAGTGGCAGTCATCTACGCTCCATGGCTTTGCACTGGATGCGAGCGATGAACTGGTAGCTTTAAGAGCCAGGATTCAGGCTTCACAGTCAGGCTTTTCAGTGTCACACTAGCTTAGCAACGCAAAGACTGAGGTGAAAGTCCTCTTTCTTTGGCAACTGCTGCAGTTGTCTGTAACATGACATGGTGAGCTGGAGTGAAAGATTTTAAAAGCACAGATATGAAGGACTGAGGGGAGGTTTCAACTCTTGTCAACCTGGGACACTAATGAGAAAATGTAGTGTTACCCTAGGACCTAGGACTAATCTCTTCTCTGCCCTCTTGTTTTGGGCACGTGTGGTATTATTATCGCTGTTATGCTACTGCTGTGTATAGCCTAATTGAGTATGTGTGAGGCAGGGTGTGAATATGTGCGTTGCTGGGAAAGAGCAATCACACTCAGAACTTCCAGTGACCGGATAACAGTTAAATAAGCATGAAAAGAACAGTCAGTCAGTCATGACCACTGACAAGACAAGACAAGTTTGTGTTTCCAATGTTCTACTTTTAACCCGGTGGCTGTGTAACTTAGGTAACCATGGTGACCGCGGAGCCAGTACATTAGGTGCGTCATGGCAACGGTGGAACCCACGCATGTCACGATGCCCACACTATGGGTGGAAAAAGTAAATGCCTTTTTTTTTCAGTGTTTCAGTGTGTGGCTTAAGTACAGTAATAATAATGTCACAGCTGTTTGGTTGCTCTGGCATCGAGATTATACCCCACAAAGTCTTGAAACTGGAGTATAGTGCCCCCTGTTGAGCAACTGCCATCCCACGTCTTTTTGCTTGCTTTACTGAATTGTCAGGGTGTTATAGTTGCGAAAAATACCATAATTTCTATGTGCTATCAAACTTCATCATAGTGTTCAGAAAATAATTTTATACAAATCATGTCTGTTCTTTATTGAGCAGTATCTGATTAATACAAGGAAATTAAAGTTGTATTATTGTGGGTATTTCACTTTAACTATGAAGCTTCACATCTTAACTGGATTTTCACAAAACTCATAATCCTCTACTCGTCTGCAAATTAATTTCACACAATGTGATAATGTCCTTCATCGTGACGGGGTTTGTATAGACTGCTGTGACACTGATGTATGGCCATACACAGTATATAGGCATTTGATCAACTAAGGAGAGAGCTGAGATCACATTTAAATCACCTGATGGTTAATGAGGCCTATGTGTCACCACTGTAAAGTGTACTACACTTTTTGCTTTGCTCTGGACTGATCTACACGTTTTCGAGCTGTACATATGTCTGTACAGTCATATGAATCTGTACATATCTCTGGCCGCTTTCTTCTGTACTTATACTACCACCATTCATAAATATGTTCTGATTATTATATTGATGATGAGAACACACCACAATGCACTTGTGCCCTGCATATTTTCACTTTTCTGTACATATGGTTCCTGCATCTGGAGTTTTTAATAATATGGTCAGATAGTAATGCTCATATCCAAACCTGCACATTCTGTTCATGTTATCTACAGGTGTAATTTGAAAGTATTTGATAAGGTGTATAGTTTTTTTTTTACAATGCATGTCCACACACCTCTGCTACTACTACTACTTTATTGCCCTACTACTACCTTCTGGTGTATGGTAGTCGTTGAGTTATATTGGAAAATATGGCAGTAACACCTAGGAGTGATGGACGATGAAAAAGTATGACAGTAGAAAAAAAAATCAGTGAAGTGCCACTAGGTCCCTGAAGAAAATAAATCAGGTTTAGTCGCTGCAGAAAATATGTCTAAATTCAATTATGCAGGCTGACAAAGCATACGTTCTGCAGTAAGTGGGCTCTTGAGATCTGCATTGAAAGGCGGAAAACAAATAAAGTTAATAGAGTAAATATGGTAATATTGTAAGGAGGTTCAACAGTGCAGGTCACGGGGGTGGAACAGCATTAGTGGAGGAAATGCTGCAAGGGAATGGAGATCATTGGATGAATGCATCTGGCATGTTAAGTACAGAGAGGCTTTGAGTTTTGAGATTGGCCACACACACACACACAGGTACGCAGAGCCAATACTGTGTCAGCGGAGGTGAAGACATAAAGCCCTAATATGACGAATCAAAACATGTACGTGTTCATTTCCATTGTCACAACCAGCCATCATGCTCTACCAGCCCACTCTGACACCTCCAAGAATGGACCGATTTTATCAAAGTTACATTAGGTACATGTATAGGTAAAGATAGGTAAAAATGGCAATTCAATTCAGCAGTTTAAAGAGGTAATAAGACAGTGAAAATGACACCACACACAGCAGTGGCAGAAGTGCAGTAGTACTCTGGATCATATACTGTAATTCTGTGAAAATGACTTGAAAGTCAACATACACAGATATAGTAGCACTTTCTTTGCATCACACAGACTCAACAAATCTGTTGAATGGGTCTACGAGGGAGAGAGGAAGACAGGGATGAAAAAAGTAGAGGCAGATAGAGATGGAGAAAGAAATTGACCAGATGAAAGTTTTTGAGAGATGAGAGAGGCTTGAATTCCTTCCACATTCTAAGAGTTGTTACATAGCTAACCCCAAACTCCTACCTTTCTTGCTTTTTTCCTTTCTTTCTGCTTTGTCTTACTTTTTTTTTCTTCCCTTAGCAACCTAAAGACACCTACCTCTCTCTCTTTGCCTTTCACTCTTTCACTTTTATCGTGTCTTTCTTTTCCAGCTCCGACTGTTCCTCAGCAACCTAAGCACACCTACCTCTCTTTATCTTTTGTGTTTTCAGTCTTATGGCAGACGTATTTTTAAGTCTCTCAGCTCAAGTCCAAGTCAAGTCACAAGTCTTTCAGTCCCAAGTCTTGATGAGAATAAAAAGGCCTAGGCTTGGCTGCCTACTGTTTTAGTCAATCTCCATAAAGAATTTAGGAGCACCGGGGGAAAGCAGCGAACATCATTCAAGTTAAATCAGAGAATCCTACTTTCCCAACTTTCTGTAGGCTGAGCATCAGATAATATGAATGAGTTCATGAGGGGAAATGAGTGTCTAAACAGTTCTTTCATTTGTTATTATTCAGCATGTTTGAGGATTTTCATTCCAGGAAATAGTTTTAACTGTATTTTCCCCCTTCAATTGACAGCTTATTGGTTTTCTCTGAGAAATCCATTGGCCCCTCTAGTGCCTGGCTATCTCACTTGGTCAAGCATGAGACTCTTGTGGGTTCAAGCCCCTCATTGAATGCAAACTGTATTGGTAGCATGGCCACGTGATCTAATATGCTGCTGGAGTGGCCTTGAACAAGTCATTGAATCCCTACCAGCACCAGGGCCTGAATGACCCCAATGAAGTATCACATTATTATTATTCAATCATAAACCTGGTCAGCCATCTAGATTCTGTGTTTGCTCTTCAAAACTTCAAGTCTTAGCTTCTGCATACATTTTGTACATGCGCTTTTGCTCTCCAGGGCCTTAAGTGCTAATATGACTTTTATCACTTGTTAGAGATCTCAAAATTGACATATTACTGGCTTAAAGCAGTGGTTTTCTGAGGACCAAAGCTCATTGAAGCAAGTTCAGGGTCATGAATCAGGCTGCTTTTATTTCTGATTCCACTGACGTTAACTAACTGAAGGAATTTTTCTCTCTCTCCTTCATTTCATTTATAATACTGATGTCAACTGTGCCACATAACTCCATGACACCAATTTTATTCCAGTCAACTCTATGTAGAGACAGAGCTACAGAGGACATTTCGCTCCAAAGGTGGGTGTCTTTATTTAATTTTATTTCACCTTTAACCAGGTAGTCCCAATGAGATTAATAATTTGTTTTTTCATAGACCTGGCCAAGATAGTAGCATTAATATAGTAATAGTTCAATAGCAGGCCAATAAGATCTGCTGCAAAGCCAATACAGATCTGGACTAAACTATGCTAAAGTATAGTCAACTCCTTATTGAGTCTGCCTCCAGATCCTTCATACTAATTAAGTACTTTTAAATCACTACACCACCTCTGGGCACCATACTCTGACCTAAATGTCAATATATGAACTGCTAACCATAATAAGTGAATTTGCTAACCAGAACACACAACATATGTTCTATTAGTTAGAGAGTCAATATGTGATGCTTGTCAAAATACATTGTTGTTGATCCTTGCAATTGCAATATTGGTACTTTTCTAGTTGAAAGTGAAAAACATCCATCTTTCTCTTTTTTTGAAATACAGGTTTTTCATGCATTCACAATAGGGTTTATTGACAGGGAACCTTTTTTATTAAAGCACTTTGATGCAACCTTTCACTATCGGCAGTGAGACAGGTTCCCCTTCTTTTCCATCCTTGCCTTCCACCCCACTGTCTCCATTTTCTTTTCCAACCCCACTTCTTGTATTATTCCAGCTCCCTCTACATCAGTATTTCCTTCCACCTCCTTCCTTTCCATCCATTCATCCCTCCATCCATCATCCCTATCCTCCCCAGCTGTTGTTAGCTCAGCAGATTTGCAGATGCCTCTCGCTCTCTTGCGTCCTCTGTTAATGAAACACCAACGCTTCACAAACAGCTGCAAATGAACTTCTATTGAATTTAATGGCTCACTGTGTGTGTGTGTGTGTGTGCACGTGCATGTGTATTAGGTGGGGGGTACAGTGTTATGTTTAGCGTTAAAGGAATTTTTGGGAATCTTTGGGAAACTTTTTCGGGTGAGCAAGCACGTATTCACGAATTCATGCGTGTGTAAAACAATAGGGTTTGCAGTTGCATCACATATCTGCTAACAACCTTCCATCATGGTGGTTAATGGAGAATTGGCTGTGCACAAATAATGGCTAAACAGTCAAGTCAAATACAATTTATTTGTAGAGCACTTTAAAACAACAGACAGAGTTTAAATCAAAGTGCTGCACAAACAGTGTGGAGGCGTGAGAGAAGATTGAGCGATGCCGGAGTACAGTGTGTTACACTATAAACGTTATGTGATAAATGCATGGGTGATTCAATCTAGATTGGAAAATGCCCCCCCCAAAAATTTTACAATATTTTGATTTGGTAGAAGCTGGATTTAATGATGGAGTTTTGTTGGTTGTCAAATTTCAGGGTATGATTAAAGATACCACCATTTATTTTCCAAAGAAATCTTGGCCGGGCTGTGTTTGATGCTGTTTATGGAGTTGGTAGGACCAAATAAAATGATGTGTGTTTTGTTTTCATCTAATTGGTGAGAGGTGAGTGACATCCAGCATCTGATGTCTTCAAGGCAATTTATAAGGTTAGTTATGTTGGTTTGGGCACTGGACATGTGTATTGTCTGCATAACTATGAAATCAGATGCCGTGTCTTAATGTGTCCTAGGAGAAGCATACAGAAAAGGATAAGCCAAGAATGGATTCCTGTAAGACATCACAGGAATTGGAGCTGTGGAAAAAAGGAACTTCCTATTGCTACTGAAAAAGTTTGGTAAATGTAAAATCACTCGAGTTCTGAGCCTGTAACACCGCCCCACTCTTCGAGGCAGTCAAACACGATGGCATGGAAGGCCGCGCTGATATTTTTTCCATCTATGCTCAGCCTTTATACATTCTCTCCTTGTTGCATGAATGGTATAATTTAACCATGGTGATGAACTATGAATTTAGTAGATTGACCCCAGAGATACAGATAACCTGAGTCAAGGAGGGTGGAAAGAGGTATTATTGAAAAGGGAGACCAACTCCTCAGTGCTCAAGAATTTAACAACCAGGCAAGAAAATGAGAGAAAAAGATTTTGTGGTGTGGGTGTAGTTCAATTCAGTAACGCTATAAGTAAAAGTGTATAGTCTGACAAGGTAGATTTGGGTTAGTGTGACACAGGCCCTAGGGTCCTATCTCTGCTCCAAAGCACTACGAGTAACATTTTGAGAGGAGTCAGCTCAGTTCATCTAAAATTAAATAAACAGTTGGTTTGTTAGATAGCTAACTAGCCAGCAGGCTAATTTAGCAGGCTAAAGAAACCAATGTTAATCATGAGGTATATCATGGAGATTTTTTTCTCCTGCAGAAACAAAAAGCGTTTACCCAAAAATCTGACCTTGCTGTGTTTGCCAAAAGGTACTTTTAAGGAGGCTGAAACGAGCACCGCCTGAGAATCAGAAACTACTTTTGAACATAATGGCCCCAGTTATTTTCTCCATACGGCTTGTCGGGGAGGTTAAAATGAGCACCCCCGGAGAATCAGAAAGTATTTAACTAACAATGTGACCCTGGTCTGCTGACCATAAGGTTTTCAAAGCCGCTAGAGTTGTCACCTGTCAGGGGATTGTGCCCCGCTATGCTGACATCTGTCCTCCAGACACTCACACACATACACACACACGCGCAACACAAACACAATATTCCCTTGTACATCTCACACACACACGCCCGTATGTTCTCATTACTGTGCTACAAAAAGGTATATTGCCAGGTTTATTGTTTATTAACAAAATACTAGTGAAAAATCGTATTTGTATTTATGCTCATATGATAATGGTGCCTACAGTTTCTCTCACTTTACTAACAATAATAAACATGATTTTTTATGGTATCTCTAGCTTGAGGTTGGACAGTAGTTTAAGGTAAAGTTAAGGTCAGTGAAAAGATCTGCATTAAATGCTTGATTTTCAGGAATAACATTCAGCGTATATGCCTGATGCATGATGTATTTTGTATTGTATTTTGGTGTCGGTTAATGTGCGTTTGTGTGCGTTTTTCCATGTGATCCACCAAGGTTACTTTGCATGCATTCACAATAGAGCCACGAAGAACTATAATACTCAGTGAGGCCTGGAACAAATCATATCCAGAGTGTATCCATGACCTTGGGCCTCCCACGTTGTTGTAAAACGGTAAGGAAATGCGTTTTACTGGAGTTCTAACCATGCAATCATCCCAGCCAACACCTGGAAGCATTTTGTGCTATGGTGTTTATTTAAATGCCCTTAGATATTATGGAATTCTTATTTTTTATGATATTATGATTTTTCACGATACCCTACAATGACTTGTGGCCATACACACTACACCCACCCACACACACTACACACACAAACTCTGGTCTGGCCAAGCCGGTGCAACGGTGTAGCCTGCAGGGTTATATATCCTTACATAATGTTTGTTTTCCATTTTGTAAATCTCACAGGTCATATCAATAATGTCGGTCCCAAAATGAGGAAACAAGCAACCACACAACCAAGTCCATGATGCAACAGCGAAGGCAGTGTGTGTGTGTAGGATCTCAATATGTTTGTGGGCTAATCTTGACTACACTCTTTTCTCTCTCTATCTGCCCCCACACCTCCCCTCCCCGCCATTCAGCAGATGTCTGCTGACTCTGTTTGATGTGAGGATGTGCAGCCAAGTGTTACTACAGTCACATGAGTTGACACTAAAGTCATTTTCACATAATTATACTAACAGTACGGAGCGTGTGCGCCTCAGCATCTGCTGTCGATGGCTTGGTTCTCGCCAGTGCTTTAACCGCATTGTTGATGGCTACATTAAAACTGACTGGGATCCACTTCTTCTAACACCTCTGCACTTGATGAAGAAAGAAAGAAAGAAAGAAAGGATATTGACTCATTTCCTTTCTCTGTGGTTTTGGCTTGTGCAGAAAAAAAATTAATCAATATTCAGCATCATCAACCTTTGCCAACCTAACCAATCTCTTTGCATGCTTTTAGAGGTAAAAATCAACAACAACATTAAAACAGAAATCAATTATATAATTGCTATGATCTTAGACTGCTCGATCAATACCTGTGAAAACAAACAAACTCTCTCCCAAAAGTTTGAAATCAGAGAGCTCTCGCAAAGGCTCGAATGGGAAACGTCGATACCTGACACTTTTCAAATGTGCTCTATTGGCAGCAAAAAGACAAACAATGTGAAAGCAACCAGGGTGTTTTGGGGGGAATAAAGTAGAAACGTGTGAATATCAATATATTGGCGTTGAGGGGTTGGAGGTCCACGCTACTTTAGGTAAATAAGCCAATATCGGTCATGCCTTAACATAACCTTTGCCTTAACCTCGCTCTCTATATGAACTCATTTTCCCCTCCACTTGCCCGTCGTGAGGTCAAAGCTCACTGCTGGTAATGGAATCAGAAAGATGGGTTTTCTTTGGGAATGGAAGACCCTAAACACAGTATAGAACCTTACATTTCTGCTGTTGGGCTAGTTACAGCTGGGGAAGGGTCAGATGAAGAAAATGACAAAAGGGAAAAAAGGGTAAAAGAGAAGAAAGGAGGGATGGGAAAGAGGTGGAGGGGAGGATAGAGGGGATGATTAAGAGGATGAAGGAAGGATGAAATAAGAGGGGTTAGGACTGAGGTGTGTGATTTAGGCTGCACGGAGTAAATAACTCAATACATCGGTCGTGCCATGACCTTTCCTTCAGGAGAAAGATAAAGGGTTTGCTATGTCACAGAGGAAAGTTAAGGGTTAAAAGTTTAGCCTTTAGTCAGTAGATAAGTCAATATTTAATAATGATTACAATTTGGAATTTCTCCCTCACCTGAGGGGAAAGCTCACCTCACAAAACGAGACAATAGCTCATTGTGGCCTTGTATACACCAATATGATGTCATACACAAAGGCCTCATATACACCAATATGATGTCATACACAAAGGCCTCATATACACCAATATGATGTCATACACAAAGGCCTCATATACACCAATATGATGTCATACATAAAGGCCTCATATACACCAATATGATGTCATACACAAAGGACTGTGGTTTGCAATAAAATTTTATATAATATAAAATATCTATTTATCACAGGGAGAAGAGCATTATAAATATGTAGGTGTGCAGGTATGGAATTCAAATAAAAATAAATTATGCCAAAGTGTGTATTTCAGTGAATTTTTCAATGGATAATTTGCACAACAGATCCTGGGCCTCAAATTTCCTCTTATTTTTGTTCGTATCCACGATTTGTTCTTATTTTGTTAGTACCCATTGATTTCTGGGATTCACCAATGTTGTCTTATTTTTGTTCTTCTCTTAGGTAAACATTTTTTTTTACGAGTGGTGAGCACTCTTACCAAGATAAGAAGATATCTCATTTTCACCGTCCACAAATTGTTTGTCCAACGCAAGGAAACATACATTTTGAATTTGAGGAACATAAACACATGAATATCATATAATCAAATTTAGATGATCATATGTTTTAGAGTAATTATAATTATTGGATTATTAAATTTGTGGGCTAAAGAAATAGTAGGTCCATTGATCCCAATTAATTGATTAATTGATATTGTGTGCGTTCAGCTTCTGAATGGCTGTCGGGGACATCAGAAACTGATGGGCCTGGAGCTGCATCGCTGTCAAGTGGAGCGTCTGATTGGACACCTGTCAGTGCCACCTCCTCTCCAATATTAGTTGTTGAATTCTTAGGTCTACTTGCGAGACCGCCACCTCCTCCTGTCCTCCTCCGGTTGTCATCATGGATCGCTTGACTTGGGCAATGTGTTTTTTTGCTTCCATGTTTATATCGAACCATTTTCTTTTAATCTCAGTTACCGTGCATCCCTCTGCTGACGCAGCATTTACAGTATCACTAATGTTTGCCATTGCTGGGTTTTTGATTTCCCTGTAATGCCAGTACTGACGCTCTGGAAAATCACATGTCTACTTTGTGTAAATTTATTTAACTGTACAACGATTTCACTACTGCTGAAGTTCTTCTTCTTCTTAAAGCCTTTTTTGGTGGCACCTCTCCAATTCTCTCCCATGTAGCAGAGTATTTGCACACGGCACAACACCTGCCCTTATATAGTGGTTAGGGGGTGTCTCCTATGCTGATAACAAACAATCAGCCACACGCCTCCAATGTATGATCAAGGGGGATTCATCATTCATCATGGAGTTGACTTCTCTTATTTTTTCTATTAACAGATAATTAAGAGAAAATATAAGAAACATTTAAGAGAATGTTGCTGCATGAGGCCCATTGTGCATATACTAAATAAGGCATTTAATGGTATTCCCCTTAAGTAAAAAGTATGGCAACAATGTATTAAGTCAGTTGGTTTTAACATAAACAACTATTTTGATTTTTTTCTATTATGTTTTTTTTAATAATTTTAAATAATAAAAGACCTGCCAAGATTTTGCCTGAGCAAACCGAAGTTTAGCAGGGTCTGTGAATGTTTCCATGCGTGTGTGAGAGACTGTGCAGAAAAATGAGAATAACACATGAATTCTTAAACTGGCATTCTCCTTAGATGACATGAAACTCAAAAAAAAAAAAAAAAACACTAAATGAGCATGCTCTGTTGTCCTCTTTATTCATGGGATTTTATTTGTATGATTCAGCATGCATATGAAGATGGCAGGATGAGCTGAGTGCATAGTTTTATTTTTTAATAATGGAAGACCTGTCAAGGCTCGAATTTAGCGCTATCTGTGTGTGTGTACCAGAAAAACACTCTCTCAGACACAGACACAGACACACACACACACACACACACACACACACACACACACACACTAGCTGATGTAGAGCTAGATGACAAAGCCACCCACTTATTATTGTGAGAGAGAAATGCTAAAACAAAAACTTGCTCTCATCCACCCTCATCTCTCTTTCTGAGTACTCCTTCAGTAATTTTGACACTTCAGTGAGTTTTTGGCATTTATATAAACTGACTCATGTTCAACAACAGGAATCTCACCGCTGGGATGTTAAAACCCCCAATAATTCCAGTTCTGGTGTTTTTAACGTTTTTAGATTTAGAGTTTTTTGACCTTAGGACCCTTCAAAAAACCTGCAGAGGAATTTCAAGACAATCATCGGAAGATAAGGCCAGTTTCCTTGATTCCTTGAAGGTTTGGGAAATATAAGGTATTCATCAGATTTTCAAACGTTTTCAGTTCTCATTCCCGACAAGCTCAGCTATGTTATGATGGATTGGACAGGCGTGCATCAAATACAATCGTTTTAGCGCTGTCTTCTTTCCTCTTTTAGAGTACAAAATAGTCAGGCTTTACATTAAAAAAATTGTGTTTTAAGCTTTTTTTCAAAGCTACTTAATGCTTTGTGATTTTCTCATAAAATATAGAAATGCTTTACAGTGGACTGCTAAATGATATAGCTAGATAGATAGATAGATAGCTAGATAGATAGATAGATAGATAGATCATTTAATCTTTTCTAACAAAAAGGGTGTTTTATGTGCTCCAGGGATTAAAAAATATATATAGTTCCAGAAAAAAAAAGTTCACTCTAAACACTTTTAGTTGCAGGAGTTCAAGTTAACACTGTGAGGAGAATGAACTGCTCAAACCACGATGACCTTAATTTCATCCAGTGAGTGCAGCCATGTCAGACATCGAAAGGCTCCATTTGTCAGCAGAGATAATTTTAAAAGCACTTCAATGTATCAAGGAGACGCAACAATTGGATATGGAGTGGATTATCGCGATGCACCGGAGAACTTCTTGAAATCAACTGAGACAGCACCCTATAATTCCAACAGTAAAACATTTGTTTTTAAAAACTGAAGATGTTTTTTTTTCTTTCACAAGGCGAAATTAGCAAAATGCAAATAATCCGGTGACAAACACTTGAAAATGTCACATAACTGTCACATAATCCTTCCTTTCCGCAATGCGTAATCTGCATTCCTGCTCATTTCATGAAATCTTGTGAGGTTGCGTTGGAGGTGATTCCAGTTCCCAAAGGACATGACAGTAATTTGCAGCAGCGGTAGCATTTTATGGCAGCATATGAAAATTACAGTTCACAGTATGAAAATCCTGAAAATTCTGCTGTGTCCTTAGTGAGCATTGTGGCCTTGCCTGTAATAAGGGACACTGGAGACACAGGACGACCTCGTCACGTCAGCCTTCAAGAGGTCAACCGATGCTGGGCTTGGCAATAATTATTTTCATCAATCAATAGGCGTGAATAACAACCATTCATGAACCGTCACCTACACTGCACCGGGAGGTGAAAGGATTTCTTTCTTTTGGAAGGTTAGTATGATTGCTTCCTCTCAAAAAGTTTGAAATATAGTGGAATAAAAAGAGGATATATTCTTTGAAATACACAGCATGAGATTCATTTTATTCACTTATGTATTGCGCTTGATTTAAAAAATATCTTGTTACTCTGTGGTAGAAAATCTAGGATGGATTTTCATTTTGATTGACACCAACTCGATTCCATCCAATGAGTGCAGTGGTAGCTGATAAAAAAGCATCATGCAAATGGATCTCTGACAATTTTGTCAATAATGTGGACTAACTATTACATGATATTGATCCATGTGAAAAGGCCTAACAAACCATATGCAAGGTCATGAACTCAAAACAGGTTAAAGTACATGGTTAATGCTACCACTACTATTATTGTTGTTATCATTATTATATTTAAGAGTATTTCACTGACATCCCAAGACTCTTTTCCCTTTGAGTATTTTTGATTTTCTTTCTTGGTTGAAATGCTTCATTTTGATTTGAATTCATATCAATCATTATGCACTCTTATAAAACAACTCAATCACCCAGTAATGATATTTTCCCCAAAATCTCCCTCACTGAGGCTCTTCAACCATGTTGATTTTTCATCTACATAATTTCACAGAGCTTCACTTGACACAAGGGTTCAGCGTTCTCCAGATGGCATCACTCACAGGACAATTTCACCCTGAAAAAACTCAACACTCAAAAATGAAATGTAGATGTGTTTTTTTGGGATACTGATAATGTAAAGTATATCAGCAAGTGCCCCTTTGAGGACAGTGCTTTGCTCATGAAAATGTAGTTACATTCCACACTATATAAATAACTGATGTCAACACAAAGTTTGGGTTCTTCCCAGGGGCGGATCTACCGGGGTGGTATGGGGTGGCAGCCGCCCCCTGAGTGCAAGTGAATGCAGCAAGAGATGATGCTCGCCATAGACTCCTACCCCTTGACATAATTGCTGATCACTTTGAATCTTATTTCAGGAATGTTTGGAAACATAAACATTGAGGGATGTGCAGGAGGTTGTACACCATTATTAATAATGATCACTATTAAAGGAAAAAACGTAGTAGTTAAGTCATTCTGAATCTTGTAGGAGAGGGAGACACTTGAAAAAAAATGATGAGGAAGGGTGACAGCAGTTTTGTTCCTACTAAAGAGGACACCAGAACAGAAAGATACATCAGGAGAACTGCTGATAGAAAGAGAGCAACAGGGAAGTGACAAGGTAGAAGCCAAAGATGACCAGGGACATGACAAGGTGGAAGAAGGAGAACATCACAGAGATGATGAGGTGGAAGAGGGAGAGCATCACAGAGATGATGAGGTGGAAGAGGGAGAGTTAAGAGAGAGCGAGATGTGTAGAGCTCAGACAACGAAAGGGAAATGAGAGTGCCTGAGTTATCTCCAGTCCAGCTGGTGCACATGGTATGAACATTGTTACTACATAGTATTTTACATCTGAATAAGAAGCACAAATCACACAAATGGATATTTCCCAAAATGGTGCATTTAAGAGACATGGCTTAGCCTCAATCTAATAAATATATTATTCAATTTAATAAATATGTTTGCTTTAAAGAAATGTCTAGTAAATGACTGCTCCAAAGTGTATTATTAGGAGTTAATATATTGTATAATCAGGTTAGTTTTATTTCAGTTTTAATCTTTTTCCCCCTCTTCTAGACATATCCAAGTCCAGGTGTAATGGGCAGCTCAGCCAAAACTGGAGAGTTTCCCCAAGACCCTACAGGGAGGAGCCAGAAGAAGCTTTCGGACAGAGTGGTACAAAACCCATTCATGGCTGGAGTATTCACAGTCCAAAGACGCAGCTTATTGTTTCCCCTGTAGACATTTCTCTCTGCCTGATGCCGCCAACAGTGTTTTTACCTCCATTGAGGGTTATCGTAATTGGGAAAAGCCCACATTTAAAGACAGTGGTTTCTGTTCTCATGCCAGATCTGAAAGCCATGTAAATGCAATGTTTGCATGGGCAGAGAACAAAAAAATTAGTGACAAAAATACCTTGCTGTTGGGAATAATGGATGGGCAAAATAAGAAACAGGATTGAAAATCAAAACTACATTAAAGCACTAGCTGAGATTCTAATTGTAACTGCCACAGAAAACACAGCCCAGCGGGGTCACAGGGAGTCTCCTGACTCAGAAAAAATGGGTATTTTTCTAGCTATGTTAAATTTGCTGGGCAACCATAACCCTATGATTAAAAAAAAACATGAACAGCAAGCTAAAAATGCAACATACACCAGTAAAACTATCCAAAACGAAATACTGGAATGTTTGGCTGGAATGGTTACAGAAGAAATCATTCAAGAGGTTAAAAAGAGCGTACAGTTTTCAGTGATTGTAGATGAAACTAAAGATGTTCAGAAAAAAGAGCAAATCTCATTTGTTCTAAGATACTACTACAACAGTGTGGTTCATGAGAGCTTTGTGGAGTTTGTAGTGGCAGAACGCCTGGATGCTGCTGCGTTAACTGATAAGATTATATGCTTTCTTGAGAAGCACAGGCTGGAGTATGAGAAAAACCTTGTAGGCCAGGGCTACAATGGCGCTGCTGTGATGAGCGGGGCACATGCAGGTGTCCAAGCGAAAATAAAAGATGTAGCCAAGCATGCTTTCTATGTTCATTGCAGTGCACACTGTTTAAACTTAGTCATAGTAGACTCTGTCAAAGGTGCAACTGATGCTGGAAATTTCCTCTCATTGTTAGAACGACTGTACGTATTCATATCTGGGTCTTATGTACATAACAAATGGTTGGAAGTGCAGCGGGAGATGTTTGATGATGCACCAAGGGAACTCCAACGGCTTAGTGATACACGTTGGGCTTGCAGGAACATAGCATGTCGCAATGTTATGGATAGGTTGCCTGCAATTGTACAGGTGCTTGAAGAGATTGCATCTGAGAAGCATCCACGAAGAGCCATTGAAGCCAGAGGGATATTGATTCAGATTGATCTGAATTTTGTTGGATGCCTTGTACTGTTCTGAAAGGTCTTGAGTGACTCTAAATTTTTGTCGGATATGCTCCAGTCTAAAACAGTTGACCATGCTAAGGCTGTTGAGCTAATTGAAGCACTTAGAGAGACAACTGTACATTATCGTAGTGAAGCCTCTTTTGATGAACTGTGGGCTGAAACACTTGCACATGTAAAAGAAGTGACATTTCTACAACCCAGCATAACCCAAAGAGGACAATATAGACAACAAGGAGACTTCAAGATTGTCTCATTGCTTCCACCCTTGGACAACATGTAGTACCAAATGGCAAACACAGTTTTCATGTCAATGTGTACTACCCAGTTATTGATAGCATGATTGGAGAAGTAGAAAGACAATTTTCAAATACCAACTGCAACATCATGAATCATGAAAGGTGTCCAGGCACTACATCCTTCAAGCAGTAGTTTTTTGAGAGAGGAGGCTGTTCTCCTATTGGCCAATGCTTATGAGTCAAATATTGAAGATCTTAAACATGAACTTCAGCAGACAAGGAGAGTATTAGATAGACTACAAAAGAATGAAAAAGAGAGTCCTACCATTTTGATGGAATTTGCACAATTTTTGGACCCAGGTTGTGCAAAATAGCTGTAATATTACCAGTGAGCAGTGCAGCATGTGAACGGAGCTTTTCAACTCTTAGGTTCATAAAGAATTATTTACGGTCTACTATGACAGAGAATAGATTATCAAGTTTGGCTATACTCAGCATTGAATCAAAATGCACTAAAGCTTTGGATCTAAATAAGTTTGTGAGGCGTTTTGCTGAACAACATGGTAATCACCGTATTCAGCTCTTATAGGTTCACGCCAACTTCATGCTGCACTGCTCACTAATATAAGCCTTTTCTAATGGATATGTCATGGATCAAGTCATGGATATGTACAATATACATCCTTGCCTCTTTGAATAAGGGCATTATAAACTAATCGTGGTTGACATGACCGCCAAAAATCACTGTAGCCTACTGACACAGGCACTGATGCAGCATGTATGATAGACCACTTCTATCAGCCAAAAATTGAATTGTGTGTGTGTTGTGTCCTTTCTATTTGGGCAGGATGATACGGCCAAATTTTTTTATTTTTGACAGAAATTGCAACTGGATGGCCTGATTTTTGCATCATAATTTTCATGTTCACTAAAGAAAACTGTTAAAATGATGATGTGATTTTTAAAAATCAATTGGGGTCTGCCCCAAACAAACATGTTTTCAGTTGTGAATGTGAATAAACTGATTATTGCACTCAAATTGGACTTATTATTGACAACTGATAGGAATAACTCGTTATTTCGCCTGACAAATACAAATGAGACTTGCAGTGCAAAAGACAGTATTTTGTGGTAAGGCAAGTCAGCTTTTTTTATATAGTGCTTTGGCCTGTTTTTTAGGCTGCAGAGAGGGATTAAAGGTGGCCCTAACTTGTAGTCTCTCATTTTTATTGGTTTTGTCCTTGTCCTTTTATTGGTTTTAGTTTTGCAACATCCAAAATCATTAAAACAAACAAAATGATTTAGTGTATAGATATCTCTATCTCTCTCTCTCTCTCTCTCTCTCTCTCTATACATATATATATATATATATATATGGGCTGTCAAATTTAACACATTAATTTAGATTAATTTTAAAAATAACGGTTAAAAAACTTAAATTAACACATATAATTTAATGATCTGTAATGCCACATTTTAGGCAAAGTGATGGGCTTATGTTCAATGAAAAAAGACTTGGAAAAATGTCTGAAGATTTGGAAATAAAACAATTTATTTATTTCTAATGCCACCTTTAAATATTTCTATTCAACGCCTTACTCATGTGCCACAATAAGAGATCAAATATCTTCATTTGGGGTTTTTCCAAGCAAATATTGATATATGTGATTATTTGCGATTAAATCAGCATGTATATATTTCTGCCAAAATCTCCATGCCACCCTCTTGCCACCCCATGAATATTTCTCTAGATCCACCCCTGGTTCTTCCCAAACAGTGTAGCATTGGAAGGCTGCTACACCATGTCCAATCTCCAACCCTGATCCCTGATAAGCCAATAGGGTTGACTAAACCCGCACATGGCAATCTATTTAGAAATGCCATAGAAATCTTGAAAGCATCACAGATTAAAACCCTGGTATCAGCGATCATGTGAACTATCATTATTTCATCAGCAAGGATCTTTTCAAACAGTGTATCATTGGCTTTGCACTGAACAATACTAGAGCAGTGGAATTCCCTTTAAGATCATGAGGATAACGACATCTGAATTCCTTTGTCAGTGATCTCTGTGGGTAGCTATTCTTTTCCCAACCAGACCCTCCACTCAACTGAGATCTTTGACATTTTTTTGATTGCATCCCCGTTGGATGTAATGGGTCAGATTGGAAATTTGGGTGACATGCTGTTTAGGTATAAGCCTCAGCGTAGGGCATGTGAATATACATTTGGTTGTGTTGAAAGTGGGTGGGATGCCAGAGTCTTCTGGACATGTCACGGTCCTCATTCATACAAAACATACAAGATGGAAGCCCACTTGATAACCCTGATACCTGCTCTCACCCACCCACTTCTCTCTAACTTCCGAGGCAGGTTTCTGCATAGGTGCTCACCGAAGACCGCAACACTCGACATGCACAAGGAGCGTTACATCATTCTCCTGGATATGCAACGCAAGATTTAACAACTTGTGTATCTAACCTGGGCTAACAAAAAGGTATGATGTAGAACATACAAATCCTCTGGCGCACAGGAAGTGATGCGTTTTAAATTTGTGACTGCAGCAACAACGGTTTGTTTGGAATAAACAGAAGAAAAATTGGGTAGCATGAGCAGCAGTAGCCACCACGGCTGAACAGACAAAGAAAAGAACCAAAAACATTTACCACAGACATTTACTGTTGATATTTTAGAGAGCTGAACATTTGTCTCTTAACAAACTCCATTGTAGTAATATCTCAACGCGACATCACCCTAGTTATCTGCGGGAATAAGAAAAATACACCACCGAGCAACAAAATGAGGCCAGAAACACAAGGCACATCACTAATCACTGTTGTTTTTGCAACAGGGTAGACTTTTCATTTAACTTGTGGAACCACTGGGATGGCCACGGCGGGGGTGTGCTTCAGGCTTGACCCCGGTTGCTAAGCTGCCTGAGCAAGCCTGCAGCTACACGTCTAGTGATCTTCTCCTGACTTTTCAGCAGGTCTTAGGATGCTGTACATTAATCAGTGTCTGAGTGGGCGGATGTTGTTTAACCAGTCAATAGGAAGCTACCATCCACTCAGACTGCTCCACTGACCAAGTTATATGATAAGAGACTAGATGGCAATCATTCACTTTGATCTGACAGATGTATAGATGTCTACTGAAATAGTAATAGTAGTAATTAGCCATCTGACAGCTGTAACTACTTTATAGCACTCACTGTTAATACACTGTCTCTAAGTGATTCACTGGATTGAAGACAAATACTTATTATACTTGTATTGTTGAGTAAAATATTGTTTTCCATTTAAAAAGGTAAATCCTGATATGCATGTACCCAAAAATATTTGATCATATTTGTTGATGGAATTCATCATTCATTCATCATTTTAAAATATTTGAAACACAATTAAAACACTGAAACGTATTTGACCATGCTCATGTATGGCTATTTGTAATTGCTTATTATATAGTGTGGAGGATTACCAATCACTTGACTAAATTAGAGCAATTGTAGGGCTATAAATTGAATCCATTGCACATAGAAAGACGTAGATTGATATGGGTATGGGATCTAGCCCAAAGTTCAATCACAATCTTTATGATCATGCATCATGATATTTGAAATCTCTCTCCAGTAAACCTGGCTGCATGCTAATTGGACCGTTGTATTTTTCTAAATATTGATAGCTGCTCTACAAAAGCCCCTTTGTGACTGTCTTTTTTAATTTCATTTGCCTAACAGCCAAATGTATAAAGCATATGATGAATATTTTTTTTTACAACTGCCATATTTGAAATTAGGTTACTTTAATAAGCAAAGTGGAGAAGAATTTGTTCAGAGAGCATTGCTTATGTGTGCAATCAAAATCACTTCAACTGAAAATGGCACGGTATGCTGCACTTGTAATGCTCAAAATGAATGGAAATAATCAAAAATGAAGATTCACCAGGCCATATTAGAAAATAGCATTCCATGCAAACAGTCAGCCATCACTCAAAGATTTATACCATAGTACATACTAGCCAATATTTAGGCTAACAAGCTTCAGACATAGCTTTCCGCTTCGTGTATCGCAGTGCATTATTAATGATTTGGCTTGGTCCCAGGGCAATAAAAACAGCTTCTATGCACTGAACACAATATCAGCTGTCAATTAAACACTAACTATTGACATTTTTATACCTGTATGAGCCATGACCCCTTCCTGCCACCCCCAAGTCCCCCAATCTTGTCCTCCAGCCACTTGGATTTTATTCATCCAATGCCGCCGCATAGAACGTGTCCCATCCCATTGAGGAGAAGCAATCAAACGTTACTCGGAAATGCAGATATTGCCGGACATGTAAAAATAGCCAGCCGCGAGTACTTCTGACCAATAAGCCCCAGTAAAAACCCATGCGCCTCCACTCCCCATCCCCTGAGCCTTCTGTCGCAATCTCTTACAACATAAAATGCTGTCTCCATTTGTGAGAGGCAATCAAATCTATCTGGCCCTGAAGTGGTAGTGAAACCCTCTCGGCATCACGTCCTTGTTTTTGTCCGCCTGGCCTATATCTGTATATATCTAACAATGTGCAGCTACTCTGCTACATAGTCAGTAGTGTAATTAATAGGAAATGGAACCCCAATTAAAGCAAGTCTCACCGGTAACCATTGTCCCACCGTGCTTTATTACAGTGACAAATCAGAGCGATATACTTTCGGACATCTAAACTCGCCGGCCATAAGTGAATCTGACACCTCCTGCCCCCATATCCTCTCCCTCATCCTCTAACCCGCCGCTGTTCAATCTGTCACAACATAAAATGAGTTCTGCCTCCATTTGTGGGAAGCAATCAAATCTATGGAGCCAAATCCATCCACACACATTGCATCATGTCTTTGTTGTGGGCTGGCATGCCTATAGCTGTTAGACCATATGACCAAAAAAAGTTTTTAAAAGCATTGACCCCTTTTACTCCTTTGGGTTTATATTTTTTGTTTTTGTGTATCATCATTCTTCATCTTGAGGTAATGTTGAGACATTCTGAATATATTTTCTTTCAAAGTTGCGCAAATGCCATGATTTATTATTCTAGATCCCCTTCAATACATCTTGATGGGATTTTAGAGGGCCAGGCGTGCCCTGCTTCAAAGTGCCGGGATACCTGTGTCATTTATGGATGGCATTTGATTCCATTTCCTGGAGTCACAAAGTAAACAAAAAAAATATCATTCTTTCATCCATCATGAAAGTATAAATTAAAAAAGTATATAAAAGGAAAGAGTGTGCACTTTTGGGTAGGTTATTTTTCGGTCCAATTTCTTTATTGATTTCCATAGAAAAATTAGGGGAGAGTACTGAAACAGGATGGGGACATTTCTACCATGGAGCATTGTAATATCAATGTAGGATAGGTACACAATGGTAGCCATGGTAGAAATCCACCCATGTTGTAATATGGCTGTTCAGGTGATATAACATGCCTTCTAGAGGTCATATTGGAGGTCCTTAACTTGGCCGTCTCAAAAGTATGCAATACACATGGTTAATTTCTGTGTTGTTTTTAGTTTGAGTGCTTAGATAATGTCAGCTAACTAGCTAACATAGTATCTGGTCAGCTTACCCTCACTGTCTCGTTAAAACATCCGATTTGCACAATAGAATACAGTGTTTCCCTCAGGAAAATGATAATAGAGGTGTCATCTTTTTTTTAAAATTAATTACCAATAATATATACTATATATGTTTACCTGCTGCCTCGGGGCAGCTAAAGGCCAGTCAGAGTTTGGCTCTTTTTTATCAGCCATTTCTGATTAAAAGGGAGGTATCTAGATACAATGTTTTTCTGTATCCACGTTGTAAGGTTGGCTAAAGTAAATGCAGACACAAAGTGATGCAGTGAAAGGAAATCCAGTGAAAGTTGTTATATTTATTTTAAATGAATTATAATCTTGTAAATATAATCTTGTGTTAGATTATTGCTCATGTAGTCAGAAATGTATGCTAAAATAAGCTCCCAAAAATACTGTTCCCCTCTACCTGCAGTGATGTTGTTTGTTTGCAAGTGTCGCTGATAACTGCTGTATTCCACTCTGGAAGTTGCTAAGGCGGCCCACCTTGCCTATAAATTGCTGTGGGAAACCCTAGTACATGGCTGGTCGCGAGTAGTGGCCAATATGTTAACATTAACATTAGTTGCTTTGCTAAATTAGCCTGCTGGCTAGCTAGCTAGCTAACAGTTTGTTCAGGTTAACTGAACTGACTCTTCTCAAGCTACAACTCAGAGTGTTTTGGAGTAGAGACTAGGGCTAAAGACAAGACAGTTTACTGAGCCACAGTACCCTACATTTGGAAACAAATCTACATGATTGGAACATTCATTTTCATTTATAATGTTAATTAATTGACCTACACCCACACCATGGCTATCTTTTTCAGATAGCTCTTTTTTTCTAGCCCAGTTGTTGTGTATTCAACAATTATTAATAAATGGTTCTCCAATGGACCTCCATGATGCCCCCATAGGCATAGGAGATTTGTGACACAACTACAAAGCCTTTATACTGTACTAATAAAGGATAGATGCAAGGTGTGGTGACTACAATGGACGCCGCTGTACCACTGTGAGGGACCAGGCAGAAAGGCTTGAGGACACAAGGTGTAAATTAATAAGAAGAGGGTTTTATTTACCCAAATAAACAGTTCAGGAATGGGCAATACAATTTCAAATGTATGTAATACTGAAATAAGGAAAAATAGGCAGTAAATGCCCTTTAACTCAAACCGAGGTCAACTAAACTAGACAACAACTGAGTTCTAATCAACATGGGGGTGGGGTGGGGACATAAACAACTCTGTAAGGTGAATAAAAATGAAAGTAAGTAATAATGGTTCAAAGTAAATTTCAAAAGAACATAGAGTACAAAGGTTGCAGAATCTCCAATAAAGTTCTTGTAATCTGGAGATCCCCAGCAGAGCACTTGAAGTTGGCAGCTTCCACTTCCTGTCCTTTCAGTATAAAAGGCTGCCTTAAAGTTCGGCACACCTTTTTAATGAACACCGATGGAAAGGTGTCCTTGTGGCTCAACAGTCCAAGTTTCATAAAATAGACTCATCACGTCACAGGTTTAAATGCAGGCAACCCTGTCTATCTTTCCTGTCAACCTCTCTGTATGCTATCTAACGAAGCAGAAATGCCGTAAAAAATAATGTTTAAGAAAAGAAAGGCAGTTCACTTTTATTTGTTGAAGTGCTTTAGTTGTGGTGGTAAAAAAGCCACTCTAGGGTATGAGCCTGCATCCTTGAACAAAAGACCATCATAGAGTTGAGAAATGACTTCAGGGAAATAGAAAGAGAGCACATCTGTGTGCTACTGTCTCAACAGCCTCTCACTCACACTCACACATACACACTATAAGGCTCCATAGAAGTCTCTCGACACTCTCACTCTCTCTCTCTCTCACACACACACACACACACACACACTCAATTTGGGGCTCTATCAAGGGTGAAAGAGACTGTAATGGCACTACTTGCGAAGTTGCCCTCAGTACAAAATACCCAAAACTTTTGTCAGAGTTCAAATTTGGGACAGCATCAGCCAGAATTTTAAAGAAGCAGGCTTGTGACTGGAAGGTCAATGGTTTGAAACCCTGGATTCGCCAGTAAAAATGTAGACACGGGGAAGTGAATGAGTGTCACTCTCCCCTCCCTCACACAACTATTGTCAAAATGCCCTTGAATGAAGGTCTGATGCCTAAACTACTCCAGAGTGCCAGCAGTAGAAGGCCATGGTTACGCTGGCAAAGCTCCCCGGAGTCAATGTGTATAGCAAGGAAGCTTCTCCCATTGCATGAAACCCTTGTAACTCCATTATTGCCAGATTTACTGAAAGGTCATACTGTCCTTTACAAGCTCAGTAGGTTTTATGACCCTTGGGCCCATGGCCAAGCCTGTTGTATGTCTTCAAAAATGGGATAAGAATTTTTTTTGCAGTTCCTGAAAAGTTGACTATTTGAAAAAAATAAAAGTTTTTTTTCAGACAGTAATATGTGCCAAGTCAACCTGCTCTAGGAAATCGCAAGAAGTTTGCATTTGGCAACTTTGCTCTTTGGCACCCCCGAGTGGAAGCAAGGTAATGTTTGAATTTTTGAAAGTTTGAAGGACTTCATTACCCAGAAATCCTGTAAGTAAACTAAAAATCTTCATCTTAGTGGCTGCAGGGGGTGGAGGTGGTGAATAGGTTCAGCTATTGTTGGTGAGTCCAGCTTTCTCTGGATGGAGCGTTCACCTGCTGCTGGTTAGGAGACACTTTTGGATATCACACTTTAATTTTGATTTGTCACTTCCTGTGTGTTTGGTGAAGATTTACTGCCAGTGAATTTAATATTTAATTTGGGCAAATAGGGCAAATCTATAGGGGTCTCAGTTAGTAGGGATGTTGCAGCCCAAATTTGTGGTTTAGGCTGATGAAGTGTTTTTTTTGCAGCTTTAGGTAGGATGCAAACAGAGAGTGCAGAGCCTGAGACACCCATCCCCTCAAGGGTGGAGAGGAGGATCTGGTGGTTCACCGTGGCAAATGCTGCAGACAGGTCCAGGAGTATCAGGACAGAGGAGAGAGAGTTCGCTCTAGCGGCATGGAGAGACTCTGTCACTGCATGGACGTCTCGGTCGAGTGACCCAGCTTGAACCCGGACTGGTGGGGGTCCAAGAGTTTGTTCTGGTGGAGGTACAAGGACAGTTGATTAAAGACAGCACGTTCAAGAGTTTTGGATAGGAAGGGTAGAAGGGAAACCGGTCTGTAGTTCTTGACCTCAGACGGGTCAAGTGTTGGTTTCTTCAGAAGGGGGGTGACTCTGGCAGTCTTGAAAACAGAGGGAAAGCATCCAGACACCAGAGATGTGTTGTTGAGGTGGGTCAGGAAGGGAAGAAGTTCAGGTGCAGTAGACTGAAGGAGAGGGAAGGGGACCGGGTCAAGGGAGCATTTGTCCCTTTTATATCTATCTATCTGCATGTCTACCAGTTTCTCTATATGTCTATCTTTCTGCCCGCGGATCTGTCTGATGTTTGGTTATTTGCATTGTCAAGTTCCCCAGAGCATCAACTGGAAAGAAGCCAGAGAGGGAGAGTGAGAGAGAGAGGCAGCACTCCTTCCACACCATCAGGGGTGTCTGACAGATGCAGACAGGTCATTTCAATGAACTGTCTGACTGTGGGAAATATATCTACCAGAGAGAGCGAAAGGGAGAGGAAGTGAGAGGCAGACTACTGGAAGTCTATGTGGAGGTGAAACCAAACCTGACACAAAGAGAGAGGGGAGGGGATGAAGACAAAGAGAACAGGGGAGGGAGAAAACAAATGGATAGTTAAATCTTGAGGGAGAGAAAGGGGAGAGAGAAAATGAAGTAAATAAAAATAATTTCCATGACCCACTAGAGGACAAAAAACAAATAAATATATGTACATATCACGCCGCGCCTCTTATATCCTGCTGTGTGCAGGGAGATGGTGAGTTACTGCCTGGCTGTTGACATTTCATATAACTCAGAGAATAGAGCTGAAAAAAAACACTGTGTATTTCACCTGACATGGCCTCTTTCTTTATATCCTGAATTCTATTTCCATGCTGAGGTACTCATGGATCTGCAACCACGGCGGGTCAGGACTAAGTGCCTTTAATCAAGTAGGAAACTTAAAGCTGCCCTAGGCAAGATTTTTATGTCTAAATCTTATCAGCCTAAATCACAAAGTGGGGCTGCAACAGAGAAGAGCATCCCATTCCCGCTAATTTAGGCATCGTAGATTCACTCTATTTGCCCCAAATTTAATTCTGGTGTTGGCATGGTTGCTTGGGGGAAATCTTCTCGGTGCCCAGGAAGTGATGAAGCAAAACTTGAGCCGCAAAATAAATAAAGTGTATTCTAAACAGCAGCAAGTGAAAGCTTCCTCGACCAGGAATGAGACGTTATGTAATGTGATGTCATCAGCATCATTGGCACAATTTTTTTTTTTAAATCGCCTAGTGCAGCTTTAAAAAGACATAAACATGCTTTCTCTACAATGCAGTCTATAGTTTGATGTTCAAAATCACCACTTTTTTCTCCTAACATGGCGGCAGAATAATACAGAATAATAAATAAATCCTATTCGTTGTCGGCAGCCAAAACTTTTCTTTATGAAGTACAGCGGGGAGTTCTTAAACTTCCGGCAGTATCAAAATGACAAATTCCGGCTCTTGTCCTGGGGCCCGGGCTCATTAAAGTATATTGCTACTTTTATCTTGCAAGCGAAACAACCAGCAGTAGGCCCGCAGCCCATTCGGGGTCCTGTCTGTTTGAGAAAAGCGTGATTTATTAAGTAAGGCAAAGTCAAGTCAAGATTATGGCTGAAAGTGATTTGGAAGAGGCTCACCGCACGACGGGTCACACTCATCAGACTGTCAAGCAGTCAGTCAGTCTGCCAGCTAAATGATGTTCACGGTGGCTGTAATGTATCTCCGTCTAGCTTTCTCACTTCCTGCCTGTCTGCCAGCTTTGAATCTCTGCCTAAGATGCCTCTTTTGATTAGTATGAAATAACTGACATGTCACATCAAAGTTTATGCATGCCTGTGTTCATATAGATACATACATACAGTACATAACCTCTTCTTGATTGACTCTTGACTCTCTGGACATTTTAAGACCCTGTCAGCTTCGTCATCCAATGAGATTGAACTCAAGTCAAGTCAAGTAGAGTTTATTGTCATTTCAGCCATACATGTAGCACATACAGCCAAATGAAATGTCATTCCTCACTGGACCAAGGTGCAAAAAGAATAACAGAACATAAAAAATGACAAAATACAACCAACATAATAAATAAAATAATAAAATATATAGTAGAAAAACAATGTGCTGAGTAGTAGTGTCAGTATAAAGTGTCGAGCGTATAGTGTCAAGTGTAAAGTGACCCGTGCAGGATGTATGTGTGCGCATGTGTGTCAAGTAAGGTATGTATGTGTTTTGGGTAGCAGTGAGATGTTGAGCAGTCTGACAGCCTGGGGGAAGAAGCTGTTGCGCATCCTGGTGGGGCTGGCCTTAATCCTGCGGGTACCTCCTGCCAGACGGCAGTGGGTCAGAGGGGTGAGAAGAGTCCCCTACGATGCTGGAGGCTCTCCGTAGGCATCTTTCCTGGTAAGTGTCC
>CABFOQ010049106.1:0-10000 GCA_900660455.1 Gephyroberyx darwinii | reverse complement strand
CTTAAAAATGACTCATGGGAAAGCCTGGAGGAGATCTACATTATAGTATTAGAGCTTTATTACTTAAAACCACAGTCTATAATTTAAATAGCCACATACATACATACACATACAGAGCTATATTCACATAGAAGAATCCCTAAAGAGTTTGACTTGTGCATGGACTTTTAATTTCTGCATATATTACCAATGCAAACAAATATTTAGCAATTTCAAAATAAATCTTGCACCCAACACTTTCTGTACATATGTATGGCCTTGTGTAGACTTGATGTAATTGTGAATATTTGCGCACCATGTATATTGATGTAAATTCACATATATCCTTCCTTTAGTTTCTCATATTGCTTTTTTGTAATATACTGCATATATACTGATACTTATATGATGGTTATCGTATTATTATCAACTATTTCATACTTCAAACCTCATGATTTTTGTGATATTTCTAAATGTTATAATGTTAAGTCTACATATCTATATCTACATATATTTCATATTTAATAATCCATAGATAAATAAGTGAGACTATTAACTGGTCTATTGATGGTAAAAAGGAATCTCAATAACAGGGTGTCAAAGGTTCATGGAAACAGATTAACCTGAATAAGACCTTAATCAGAGTACGGACAATAGGCATTTTCCATGCCTGGTTAATGTCTCTTTGCAGTCAATGACAAAATCAACCAGATTCCTTTTTTAAGATAAGGGGTTTCTTTCAGGCACTGACAAGATGTAGGTGGTTGAATCAGTGTGTTGTTGTCTCATGTGGTTTCAGATCAGAGGAGGGACGGTAAGGTCATGCTGAAGAAAGAAACATCCTTCAAGCTCCAAGTGAGTATTGCTCATTGTTACATACTGCATATAGTGATGACATTTTTCAAAATGGTTATGTATATGTATGTATTTACAGTCATGTTTGAAAGTTTGTGAACCGTACAGAGGGTGGTCATCATTTCTTATATTATAGAAGAATAACCATATCAAATCCTCATCTAAACCTTAAATCTTCAGAATCAGAATCAGAATCAGAAACAGGTTTATTGCCAAATATGTTTTCACATACGAGGAATTTGTCCTGGTGTTTGGTGCTTAATGAATATATCCCAAATAAAGAAAATGCACAAATAAATATGATATGCTTTCATTGTTAATTCAACAAAACTGGCTCTTGTTTTTGTCAATTTCAATATGTCACGTGATCCTTCAAATGGTAGTATGGGGGGAGGAGTTTATAAGCCATACTTATTACTTTATTTTGTATGGTTTGTAGTTTGTTTATTTGTTGGTTTGATACAGTGATCCAGGCCAGTGATGGGTATTCAAACAGTGATCAGATGTAACTAGTGTAAATTTTAAGTTGTAATTTAATTTTAAATTGTAACTAGTGTTTAATTTTAATGATCTGGTTCAGCTCCTTTCTTCCTTGGTGAAGAGTATACCCTGTGTTTTTGGTTTGTCAGGTGAACAAGTACACTCAAAATTTGACAAATTTGACAAATTTGTCAACTACAATCAATCAAGTACAAACAATCAAGTTGTCAAGTTGTCAAACAATACAAGTTTTGGAGACTAACTCTGATACTATAAAACTAGCTTCCCTTAATGTTAGATCTCTAGCAAGCAAATCATTTTTAATCAATGATCTCATTATTACTTATAAACTATTGCTTCTAAACCTTTTTATGTTCTTAACTGAAACATAGACAAAAATAACAGTGCAGCTGTTCTTATTGAGTCATTTGTATGCTGTTAGAGCTGAGGTGAAAAGGAAGGTGAGGTAGAATAGCTGCTTTATTTAATAATGCATACCAGTGCAAGCAGATTTCATTTGGGGATTTTACATCCTTTGAATACCTTTCTGCTATATTGAAATGTTCCCCACGAGTCCTATTATTAACCATTTACAGGCCACCAAAACACTCTGCCAACTTCTTTGATGACTTTGCTGAACTACTGTCCATTATTTCCATGGACTTTGACTGCCTAATTATAGCTGGTTATTTTAATATTTTTAAAAAAAAATCAAAATATTAGGTAGGTACTTTATTATTCCCCAGGGCAAAATTCCTTAAACAAGCTATCAATACTGTCATGTCAAAAAAACAGTTATGTCACCACTACTTTCCAATAAAAGTACATGGTAAACATGAGAGTTTAATGCTATTTACTGCAAAAACCATGAAGAAAGTGGACATGCTGTCCACCTGCTGTCTTGATTCTCTCCCTAAAAGTTTCTTTAAAAATGTTTTTAACTGCTTGGCAACAGACCTACTGCAAATAGTTAAAACGGTATCAGGCAATTTTCCAAAGGCTTTGAAAACTGGAGTTATTAAGCCTTTATTAAAAACGTGTAGCCTTGACACTGACAACTACGACTACAGGCCTATATCAAACCTTCCACTCATAAGCAAAATCATTGAAAAAGTTGTATTCCAACAATTTAGCAGCTTTTTAAACTCAAATGGTTATTTTGACAATTTTCAATCTGGATTTAGGCACCATCACAGCACTGAGACTGCTCTTATCAAGGTTCTAAATGACACTTGTCTTAACACTGGCTAAATTTCAATCCTGGTGCTGCTGGATCTTAGTGCTGCATTCGACACAGTGTTGGATTTGGATTTTGTGGCACAGTCCTAAATTGGTTCAGGTCCTATCTACAAGAGAGATACTATTTTGTCTCTATTCGCAATAATGTATCAGAGCAAATACACATGATACGTGGAGTTCCCCAAGGTTCCATCCTCTGGCCTTTTATTCAATCTTAACATGCTCCCGTTAAGGCAAATTATGCAAAACAACGCTTACCATAATTTTGTGTATGACACGCAAATTTACTTAAATTTAAATTTTCTCTTTTTCTAAATGACTATGGTCCCATTGAGTCACTGCTTCAGATAAAACTGAGATAGTTGTTTTTGGTGCCAAAGAAAAAAGTTAAAGCGTGTCTGGCTCAGTCTCTGGTCCAGGCTCAAGCTGAGGTTCAGGCACGGGTTCAGGGTCAGCAGGGGCTTCCTCTGCTGCTAGCTCTGGCAGAACGTCTACCAGTGGGGCAACAGCTTCCTCCATGGTTGGCTTCTCCACAGGGACCTCTTCGCATTGAGGGGTGACACACCTTTCCCTTTTTCTGCACCATGTGCTGGGTCCAGGCCTGGAGCTTTGCCTGACCCTTTACCAAGAAGGCAATGGTGTCCATGGTTCCGTGTAGCATTTGTCTTTCTTCTTCTGCTCAGCGTGATGATCAGAGTAGACTATAACCGGAATCGTGGAATGTGTGATGAATACGTTTAAATATGTGTGGTCAAAATGTGAAAATATCACGTTTGTTCTCCTTGTTCACCTGGCATGTAGAATACAATTATACATACACGCATGGAATTAAAAACAAAACACACTTCATTTTAATGCATGTGCTCATTGTTTTGTGGATGTTATGCATTTGCAGGGATGGGATTTAGCAGACGCTTTTATACAAAGTGCCTTACAATAAGCGCAGTCAACATAGGTAGGCAAGAGAACTACTAGTCACCAGAAATCGTAAGTGCATTTCCTTCCTAAACAAGCATCTAAGAGCATAACCAGTGCTAAGGTAAATGTACAAGTTAGCTACCTACTTTTTAATTAAACAAATGAGACAAATAAGTGAAACATATAAGCAAGTACTAAGACAAGTAAGTGAAGACAAATAACCAAGTGCTAAGAGGAAGTGTCAGGGTAGTGTTTCTTGAAGAGGTGTGTTTTCAGTCTGCGGCGAAAGATTCAGTGGGGAGTTCATCCACCACTGTGGGGCCAGGACAGAGAAGAGTCGTGACCGGGTAGATCGGCCGCAGGGGCCTCAGAGCGATGGGGCAAACAGTTGCCTCGAGGCAGCAGAGCGGAGTGGTCGGGCGGGGGTGTAAGGCTTGACCATAGCCTGGAGGTAAGAAGAAGCTGTTCCTTTCACTGCCCTATAGGCTAGCACCAGGGTCTTGAACTGGATACGAGCTGCTACAGGGAGCCAGTGTAGAGAACGGAGATGGGTAGTTGTGTGGGAGAACTTGGGGCGGTTGAACACCAGACGAGCTGCAGCTTTCTGAACAAGCTCCAGAGGTCTGATGGTAGACGTAGGGCCCTAGCAAGGAGGGAGGTGAAGTAGTCCAGGCGAGAGATGACGAGCCTGGATGAGCACCTGCACGGTCTCATCAGTGAGGAAGGGGCGAATCCTACTGATGTTGTAGAATAGGAATCTGTGAATCTGCAGGAGCGTGTTACTGATGCGATGTTTGCCAAGAACGACAGTTGGCCATCCAGAGTCACACCCAGATTCCGAGTTGACGTCACCACAGCATTGTCAATGGTGATGGCCAGGTCTCTGTGTGGACAACCCTTCCCCAGGAGGAACACCAGCTCAGTCTTGTCCAGGTTGAGCTTCAGGTGGTCCATCGACATCCACTCCGAGATGTCTGCCAGGCACGCAGCAATGCGTGCTTCCACATGTGTCAGAGGGGGGAAATGACAAGATCAGCTGGGTGCCATCGGCATAACAATATAGGACCCGATAGTGTACATTGTTTGTACACTATAAATCAAAGAGGATTTTGGGTCTAAAATAGTGGACTATATAGTCATTGAAATTGTCCACTAAGAATTCCGACACTCCAAATAGTGCACTATATAGTGGATAGGGAGCAATTTCAGACACAGCTTTGGTATTGGGAAAGGGGGATAGTGAACGTAGACTACATCCTAACACAATGTAGTGAAAGAAAAAGCTCTAAATAAAACCCACCTAAATTCATACTTGCAATATCGCACTAATTGGACTTAAAACACTGCATAGGCTATGCATGATGTAAAGTATGTGTATGTGTATGTGTATGTGTAAAGTATGTGTAAAGTATGTGTACCGTTATGCACATTCTCACCGCCTCTTGATTTTTATAAAATCCTGTAAGTCCTATGTGGAAAGTGGCGTACCCTTTTTGTGTGTACGCATGGTTCGTACCTTTGGCACCTGAACTTAATCAGTTTATGCATGGTCAACCTTTATGACCTGGCCCTCTTCCATTAGGGACAGTTTGTACATGGGGATGAGGTTGGCAGCAAGGTGCTGCATTCTGTCCCCCACCTCTGCAGCTTCAGGTAATGAAAGTAAGGAAAAATAAAGAAGGAATGTGATGATCCCAAACTAAATCTAAATCCGTCTAAATCTGCCATTCAATCCTGTTCAGTAAAAGAATAAGTCGAAGCGGTATTCGTTGTCGGTAGCTAATTAAAAGTTTAGGATGCCGTCATGTTGTTTTTGTTCAAGGCGCCTATTTAGCGTCTCAGATTAAGAGAGAATAGAGAGAGACACTGACCATGTTGCATTCCTACTTTACACGCTTCATAGATACCAGGCCTGGTCTATTGTCCATAAATCTAATTTGAGTGTGTATGTTGTTGTAAATCATACATGTAGTTATTGTCAATAAATAAATAAAAATTCAAATGTCATAACAACTTGTGTTCAAAGAGTGTGAAAAGGGTATAAAACAGATTTACTGAAGGAATACCACAAAAAACTAGGACTCCACAATGCAGGCGTCGGGTGGACATTTAATTTTGAAAAACCTAACCCGGATATATACGTTTTATGCTTCCGGGATAACAGTCGATCCATGATAACACGCTGCCGGACTACAAGCACACAATTTATCGTAATTTCCACCAAGAACTGGTCAAAGTCTGTGCCTTTTACAATAGCTTTTCGTAAGGTAAGTAACCACACACCTGACAGTGTGTCATGATACGTTGGAAGCTGAACATTTCTTTTTTGACTGAGTGAAAGTTATGTGTCATTAGCGAACTGAGATAAAGTGTGGCTTATTTCGGGATGGTTTCCATATGACAAGAATGTCCGTACGTCTTAAGAGAATCGGGAGCGAGTGTCTCATTTCAGTCTTGCCTGGTCCAGGTGAGCAGAAGCAGAGACATGAAGAACAGAAGTGTTGGGTGGGTGGACAACCGGCTCAGACAGAGAGTGGAGGAGGTAAGAGTACAACATCTCTATATTTCCCTGGAGTGGCACGTATTATGAGTTCAGTAATCAGACAAATAAGCGTAAATTATCTGTATATACAATTCATTAGTTGCTAATGAGTTGCAATCACAGAATTGTCAGTAGCCCATTATGTTAACGTTAAATTGCATGCAGTGGTTAAGCCTTGTGTACAACTACACCACTGAATGCATATCTGTTCAATATATTTCCGTTATGTCATGCATTTTGTCTTGGATTTGTAGCTCTGCGTGAATTTCACATTGTGTTCACACATTGTTTTCATTAGTTATTTTGCACAGACAACTAATCAGCTACTGCATATGAACTTCTGATATTGCCTGTCATCTTGACCCTTTTATTGTGAAATTCTTTTTTCAGTACCTCAAGACCAGCAACAGTGCTTATGTTGACATTGCAGCTGTGGCGCTTGAACTTCAAAGATTGCACAGGTAACAACAGTGTTGGGTTGTCGTTACTCGAAAAATGTAATTCATTCCTCCTCATTTCAAACGTAATGGCTCTATGACTGATATCCAATTACAGCGCAGCTTATCTTTAATCCAAGTGTGTGGCATACACAACATGTCATTTAAGTATGATTAAAAGAGATTGGTTTATAAAACTTAAATGTGAAATGAAGGGGTGATAACAAAAGTAACGTAACAATTTATTTAGTTGGTAACTGTAATATTATTACTGAAACTGAAATGGTAATTTGTTATACTGCTCATTACTGAGGAAAGTTATAATAACATGTGTTACTGAGTAAAGCATTACCGCGCATCATTGACAGGTAAGTACTCCAAGCCCTGAGTACTTTTAAATTTTAAGTTTTGCTTGTTTGCATAATATTTGGTAGCAGTAGGATTTACTTAAGTCACAAATGTGATACAGGTTGTGTTGTATCCTTAGAATGGAGTACGGCAGAAGAAACAAGACCGCTTTCAGGATTCAAGTAGAGAAAGGTAAGCGGGCCAAAAAGTAGATGGGATGTCTTATTACATTGTGGTTTTTGCTTGTACCTGTTTTTCATAGTTGCTTGTTTCAACTGGAATTTCAGACCCAAGCTCCCTGCCAACCCACCCGACCCCACGTCTCATGATAAAAACATGTTTGCTTCTTTCAACGATTTACTGTTATACTTTATGATTTTGCATCTGTCTCTCTTAGTATATGGAGCAATTCTGAATGAGTCTGGGCAGAATGATCTGGAGAGCAAGCACCTGGCTAAGAAAACAAAGTACACCCATAACGATACTGGGTAAAGGACACTTCCTGCTTCCTGTCTTCCTGGTTTGGATTAGGAAAATTATATTTTTTAATCAGTACTTCTTTCTGTTGGACTGCCAAATTCTTGTTGAATTTACTTTTAATGATATAAAAAATATCTCTGTCTGTCAACAGTGATGGCAGCAGCACTTCCGAGGTGTCCTCTGACAGTGATGAAGACATTTTAGAGAACCCGGTAGGAAGTGATCTGTAGGACAATTGGCCGTCTCGTAATTGTTTACGGTGAAGACATAACTTTGCCTTACATGCTCCTCTTGTCCTCTGCAGCCCACCAACCACATGAACAACTCCCTGATGTCTCTGTATCGGAAGGGCAATCCTGACAGTACTTCCTCCTCACCCAGAAGGGAGCAGTCTGCAGTGGGCAGTCCTGCCTGCATACCCAATCCCAATACAAGTACGGGGACACTGGTCTCAACAGGGGGCTGGTTCATTGACAGAGGCAGAGGCCCTGATCAAACCAACATCCTCATTGACCTGTGTGAAGAGGACATAGCCAATCCTGCAAAAAATGTATGTAGCTAGGGGGGACTCAGTTCTTCTTTTTCTATTATTATTAGTATTATTATTATTATTGTTATTAGTAGTAGTAGTAGTAGTAGTATTAAGGTAATGATATATTGGTACTATATCGTAGTACGTTGCATTAAAGCAAAAGTGAAACAAAGTTGTGTGTTTTTTGAGGATTTTAGCTGCAGCTAACGCACTAACTCCCATGGGTTGTTTTTTTTTTGTTGTCACCAGCAGACAGACACTTCAATGCTTGAGCCTGTGAAAACTCTAAAGAAAGGGAAAAAGGCAAAGAAGAGGAAGGAGACGAAGAGCTCTGATGGAGACAATATCCTGAGCAAGAAAGGTAAACCTTTGTCTACTCAAAAGGGCTACTCTTACTATAAAAGATGTCCCAAATTATAACATATCCCATAGCAATGTAATCTTAATTGGGCTTGTCAAGCATAACCTACTCACCCTGTATTATAATATTCAGTTGTTTCAATCAGTTGTTTTTTTCTGTCTGTATTATTTCTCAGAAAAAAAGTCAGTTGAACTGCAGTATCCCACAGTCAAGTTTGAAGATGTGGGAGGCAATGAGGAGACGTTGACGGTTAGGACTTTGCTCCATGCTACTCTATTATCCTACTATGCATCCGTCTCTATTATAATTTCCACTTTCTGTTATTGACTGTTAAACATACTGGCCCCATTCCAGGAGGTGTGTAAGCTGCTGATCCATATGCGCCACCCAGAGGTGTACCAGCACCTTGGACTGGTTCCTCCTAGAGGCTTCCTCCTCCATGGACCTCCTGGCTGTGGCAAGACCCTGCTGGCCCAGGCTGTGGCTGGGGTGAGTTGGGGCTGGGGCACCTCACAATAGGCAAGAGGGCAAAACCACTGCAACAATTTTCAGGTGCTATACATATGGAGATTTCATTCAGCATTTAGCAAAGCGGGACACCATGATTCTATTCAAATCTTAACTGAATAAACTGGAATCCTTTTATATTCCCTCTTTTCTCACAGGGAAAAGTCTTTTGGCAAGACCTTAGCCTTAGGTAAAATTGGACTCAAATTGACAGCAGGGGTCCAATGGAGCTAAATAGTTTTATTTGTAGTCCCACAAATGTTCCAGTGTTGGAAAAAATGCTGTTAAACGTCCATGTCCAATAATTTCTGACAAATAGTTTTTCCAGAGCTCCGGCGTTTCTAATGATTCCAACGATGTGTAGTTTGTTATGGTTCCTTGAAAGGGCTAGCTTTGCAGCTCTGGCATAATAGAGGTAAACAACTTTAGCTAGTAGCTCAGGAGGTTAGGAGATACTTGGATAGGTGAAAAGAAACACAATCTAAAATAGATAACAGTATTTGGTGTTGCTGTATTTAAATATAGTACATTTAAATAAGTACACTGTGGAAATCACAGTGTTTTGTTTACAGCACAAAGATGGCCTTGTATCTGTTTAATTATTTCGGCCTCTGCCCTAACAGACAGCAGTGCCCTGATCTCTTTCCAATTACCCGACATTTTCTCTGGCGTCTGTGTCGTTGTCTTCTTTGTCTGATCTAGTTGCCTTCTTCCTCACCCTTGGATGTTTGTATTATCCCGGTTTTGCGCCAGTAGCATGATAAATACGTTGCTCGTAGAGAATACTCCGGAGAATCTTCTGCTCCATTCACACTTGGGCTCACTCTGCTAAACGGATAAATCAAATCAAATTTATTTGTATAGCCCTTAATCACCGTTACAGTCTCTTAAGGGCTTCACAGTGCCCAACATGTGAAACAATAAATGGTTAGTACACGACATCCTCCAACCTTAGGCCCTCACAGAGGACAAGGAAAAACTCCCAAAAAATCTTTTAGGAAAAATGGAAGAAACCTTGGGAGGGGCTACTCAGAGAGGGATCCCCCTACCAGGACGGTTGGGCGTGCAATAGATGCCGAGTTTGGGCAAGCAGCATATACAGAGTTCAAAAAAGTTTATTATGGTGGGACATCCAGATCTGATGTGGGGCATCACAGCAGACGGCAGCTCAGTCAGTGTCATCATAGGACTAGGGACCACGCAGACGCCAACACTGCCCAGATAGGAGAACGCCCGCTCCGTCAGCATCGTCCTAGGAGGGAGGACCACGCAGACGCCAACTCTGCCGAGCTGCAGCCTGGAGCAGATAGGAGACACACCCA
>CABFOQ010049094.1:0-10455 GCA_900660455.1 Gephyroberyx darwinii | reverse complement strand
CATGCATAGGCCTATATATTTACCCACATAACACAAGTGTGTACGTTCATGTGAGCTGGTGCGTCTATGTGTGTGTATGTGTGTGTGTGTGTGTGGCTTGTGGCTTAAAAGGGCCCTGGCGTACTTAAAGGTGCATTACAGGTCTCAGGCTAATCCACAGTGATGGTTAAAGTGCTCTGTGTCGACCACAGGAGACTGCGTGTGTGTGTGTGTGTGTGTGTTGGTGGAAGGGGTCTGTGGTGGGCATGGAGGAGACAGCATAAGATGTGGCCACCATGCACATTATTCAGCATAAATTTTGTATTGGGCCACAACCCATGTACAAAGAAAGGAGGGAGGGAGAGTTCAACGGAGGACTGAAGGGAGGAGGGAGAGAGGGAGAGAGGGAGCGTGGAAGGGCAAATGATGCATCTAAGGAGGGAGGGAGCAAGGAAGGGAGAGAAGGAAGAGACTGAGGGGAGGGTGGGAGAGTCAAGGAGGGTTTTATGGAAGAAGGAGGATAGGGAAGGAAGGAGGAATCAGCAGGAGTGGAAGAATCCACAGATCTTTAAAAAGTCTGCAAAAGTCTTAAATCATCTTAAAAAGTATTAAAAGTATTAAATATACTAATTAGAGGTACTATTTTTTTCTCCATGTAATATATTTATTCACATTCAGTGATATTTCGTCGAGGTGGAGTCAGAAAGTAGAATCTTGTAGTTTTATCAGGAGGTGCAAATGGAACCAGCAGCAGGGTTTCATTTTCTTTATGTTATGTTACATCACTTGCACTTCCAGTCGGTCCCAGCAGGTCTGACCCACATGCATGGGACAGATCAGGGTTAATATAATATGCCAACCATGTCTTGTTTCCACTGCATCTGCTTTAATAAACACAGTTGGACTAAACGTCCCTTAACAATTAATTTGTCCTTTTTTTCCTCACGTTTATACTTTCAGAACTTGGAAATATATGAAGGTATTTCCCTGCCAAATCTATTTTCAGAAGTGTAACTCATGATTTACAAAAGCGAAAAACAATTTGAGCAAGAAAATCTGATTTGTATTCACAATCTCTCTTTTCAGTTACGTTTTACACTTGTAAACGTCAGTTTTGCGCGCCGACTTTTGTCACTGTTCCAACGCTCAAAGCCTGCCAAAACTACTCGCGATTCATGTGGACCAGGATTTGCAAGCAAAGGGGAGGTGGGGGTTAGAACAGAGAGATACCTGATTGGTGCACGGAGATTGATCACTATGCTCTGCACTGATTGGATACAGAACGTGTCCCTCTGCCTTGCACCGTAACTGCTCCATTGTGTTAGCTATAGTGGATTTTTTTACTAAATGTAAATAGCCTTGAGTAGAACTAGCTAACTTGCTAGTTACAAGAAACTATACTTGATTGGTAGGTTTGTATTACTCAGACTATGAACATTAACGGAGCTTCAAATAATATCAGTGTAGCAGACTCGCTACCCCCGGAGTACAGAGACACTGGCAGGAGTAGAGAGATCACGGTCCCGAATACAGCTTTATTTACATCCCAGCAAATAAACATGGTTGTCTTGACCGAAGTTCTTTGCAAATACAAATGTATTTTTCTTGCTCACATGATCCATTTTTCATGCTCAAACATTACGGCAGGGAAATATCTTCATAGAAATAGTTTTGCCAACTTTTTGTATTTTTCTTTTGGTCTCAAATCCAATTCCAAGTGGTATTAAAAAAAGTTCTTAAAAAGTCATAATTTGGCTTTCTGAAAATCTGCATATACCCTGAAGGAAGGACAGAGAGAGGTAAGGAAAGGGAAAGAAGTAAAATAATTGAGGAGGAAGCAATGCAAAAAAAAAAAAAAAAGTAGAAAAGGAACAGAGAGGAAATGGTAGAGACGCTTTGGAGGTGATGGCAGATGGCAGAATGGAGAGGGAGAGATGGATTGTCAGAGAGAGAGAGAGAGAGGAAGGAGGGATGGATGGAGTGACGGAGAGGTGGAAGCATCCGCATATGGTCTAAAGGCAGAGCATCCCTACGTGCCTGGCTTGGTCCTCTCACTCACTCTCCTCTCACTTCCCCTCCCACCGGCCGCCATTTATTTTCATGTACGCCTTAAGTGCCCTCGGTAAACACCGCGTGCCATCCGAGGGCGCACGTGTGTGTGAGTGTGTGCACGTGAGTGTATGTACAGATGAGTGACGCGGGTACATTAGTGTGCCTATGAGTATAAATCAGATACAGCATGTGCGTGTGTGTGTACTGTATGTTTTGTGTGTGTGCGTGTGTGTGCAGACAACATATGTATATGTGTGTGCCAATGTGTGTAGATATAGCAGAGTAGTATATAGGCATGTGATGTTTGTGTGTAGAGTGTGTGTGTGTGTTTGTATTTGTGTATACAGATAGTGTGCCCCTACCTACGTGTACTACATGTGAATGTGTGTGTGCAGAGATACTGTGTGTATATGTGTATGTCTGTGTGACCGCATATGTGCATGTGCCTGTGTGTATGCATGTATGTGCAGATAACGCATCTACATTTGTGTGCCGATGTGTATAGATACTACTATGTGCACATCTGAGTATGTAGAGATGGTGTGTGTGTCTGTGCATGTGTGTTGGCTGTCTCTCCGTGCAGACACGGGGGGTGGTGGAGGTTAGCCTGGACTGCAGCGGTGGTGGAGACCTATTTTAATTCTTAACTAGATGTCCATGATTTATTAATCTGCGTTTGAAATAACAATTACCGTGTCAGAAGGGATCAGGCCAAAGCCTTAATTGCAATGGAAAACACACTTAATATGGAACTTGCCCCCGACTAAAGCACACGCATCGCATCCCCAACAGGCCTGAGAGGACCAGTGTGTGTGTGTGTGTTGTCTGTCTCTTGCGACTGTGCATTATACAGCATGTATGGAAATCTGAGCATGAATTTCAACGTTATTTCCAGATTAAATCCTCTCAATGGGTTATACGTTGCCATGCGTACATTATTTAAAAACACCCTCATACACCTTTATCCTCACTTCAACTTTTATTTTTCTGCCAAAAGTGCTACTGTAGCTGCGTTTTTTGTAGTTTCCATCCTCCCTGGTTTAAAGGTTTTATATGTCGCATTGTTTAACATCAATATGTCATTGGTAGCCTCAATTCTCCAAATTAAGACTACATTACCCATAAGCCCCGGTGCTTCCTTTACTGAAGAGGATCAACATGTTGGAAGTGGTTTTTTTTCGATCTTCCTTTCTCTCCTTCCACCATCTGCCGTTGCCAGAAAATCTGAAGGCACTACCTCTGTTAGCGCTAGAAGAACAGCGCCCTCTACCTGTTTTGCACCGTAAAACGATCCAGCAGATTTCCCGCCAAATCTGACCAGGTGGAACACACAATGTAAAATGCAGCATAGTCTTCTTGTTGATGATCTCGTTCGTTTGCAGTTATCGTACTAATGTCTCAAACTTAATGTGGTGATGATTTATTGCTGTTGAAATGCCACATATAGCACTTACATACCCCTCCACAATGTAACACCGCTATCCTAAGGATACATCTCAATGGGGCCATTTAGTCCTTAGCATTCATCTTTATGGGGATTACCCGCTATCACTTAGTGGCCCTTAAACAACTACTTCCTTTCGGCATGTACATCCTTAGTGCATCATCGCTAATGGCATCTGTAATGAGGCTGACCCGTAGGGCCCCTCGCCTAATTTAAAGAGCCTGTTAAGAGCCTCGCTGATTTTAAAAGGTAGCCTTTAAAAAAAGCACGGAGAAAGAGAAAGTTGGCACGCGGGAGAGGGAATAGAGCCACCAAGCTTTTTAAAGAGTTTGGGAAAGAGCGGCTAGAGCGAGACTTTTGAATGACTTGCTTATGATACATCACAGGTTTGTATTATCCATACTCTGTCAAAAAGAGCGGAAGGGGGGGGGTTCTTTCACTTTGTGCCTCTTGCTTGTGTTGCCTCTCGCTCGCTCGGATGCTCTCCTCAAACACGAAGCGCTCAAATATCCCCTTTTCTCATAATTCTTTCTCTCCTCTGCCTGTACTTCTGAAGGAATTCTCCATCCATCTAATTCCCCCTCCTGGTTCTTTTATATTGAGGCTGGGGCCTCCGCTCGTACTCCATGTCAAAGGCTTTCTCTTTTATTGAACACGAAATCCTCTGTGTCTCTCACCGCGGCGCTCTCTTCTTCTTCCTCCCCTCCCCTCCCCATGCGCCATGCATATTCAGGAGCCGAGCGGGCCGCACCGCAAGGCCACGCTAGCCCTCCAAAATCCGCAATTGCGGGCATTATCGTTGTAATAACACTACATGAATAGCCGGCAACGCTCTATATTTAGACGTGGGCCGCGCTGCAGCCGAGAGCGGGGCTGCGTTTAGGACTTTTGTCTGTTCTCTCTCTCGCTTTCTCTCTCTCTCTATCTATTTCAGAGGCCTGCTCCTCTTGGCTCCGGAGGCAGCGCTCGGTGGCCAAAAGTTCCAGCGAAAAGCTCGGGATGTTTCGCTATGAGGAGCCGCCCCGCTGCGACACTTTGCATACTGATTTAAGCTTACCGCTGACTTGAAGGGAGGAGCGTAAAAAAAAAAAGAAAATAAAAAAGAAGGAGAAACCCGACGGCTGTGAATCGGGCTCTAATGTGCTTGGCCCACTGTGTCAAAGAACACAAGTCACAGTGGAAATGTAGGAAGTAGGAATAAGGCAGGAGTCAATTGTTTCTCTGTATTGGCTTCATTCCTTTCCAATGTTTTACTTAAGTATTGCTCATATAATATAGTGCCTTTTTTATTATTATATCATAATAGAATCATTATAGAGCCTTTTTATAATCGTTAGAATGAAAAAGTGATGTATGCCATAATAGACAATAGACAATCTGTAACACCAATTCACTTAGATTCATAATGTATTATCATGCATGCCATAATGCATTATAATTAATGCAATTTTCTCTTGTGATTATAATGTAGGAATAGTGCATATGCACTTATAGTGCACTTACAGTGCTTTGCAGTGCACTTTAAGTGTTCCCATTTCCCCCTAATTTACCTCCTTCCTTTCCAATTTTGCATTTACCTTTTTCCAATATCTGCCACTTATTTTTCCCATCACTACCCTCCTTCTGTCTCTCTCTCTCTCTCTCTCTCCCTCGCTCCCTCGCTCCCTCCTCCATCCTCTCCTTCCTTTCCTGTTTTCGTTCCCTTCCCTCTGCTTATTCTATGAGTGGGCCTTGTCAAAATATTGTTGCAGTCCATCCCCACTGTTTTCTGGCCCACCTTCAGGTCCCATCGCATCTGATGAAAAATGCAGAGAGGGAGAGAGAGAGAGAGAGAGGAAGAGAGAGAGGGAGAGAGAGAGAGAGAGAGGAAGAGAGGGAGAGAGAGAGAGAGAGAGAGAGAGAGAGAGAGAGAGAGAAACGCTATAGGGGTAACTGGGAACTATGGGATGTACAATAGCAGGGGAACCCACTGACCAGTGGAGGAAAGGAAGGAATGGATGATGAATGTACGGATGGTGGGGCATGGGGAGGAAAATGAAGGAAGGAAGGAACAAAGGATGAGAGGAAAGAGAGCAGGTAACAATGGAGGGAGGGGAGAAGGAAAAGAAGGAGCAAATGAAAGACAGAAGTTGTAAGGAAAGAAGGACGGGAGGATGTATGGTCGAATTTATGGATGAAGGGACATTAGGAGGAAAGTGAAGGAGAGAGGGAAGGACGCAAGTGTGAATGAATGGAGGGAGGGAAGAAAGGAAGAAAATGATGGAAGAATGGATATATGAATCTATGGATGAGGGATATAAGGAGAAAAACAGGAAAAATGGAAGGAAGCAAGGAACAAGGTAAGGATTAAGAGCAGGAAGGAGTGAAGGAAGGAATGGGATGGGAGGATGTAAGGTTAAGTAAGAATAGAGGAAGGGAGAAGAAAGCGAAAGAAAGGAAATAAAGAAAGGAAGGAAATAAGGAGGAATTTGAAGAAGGGAGGAAGGAAGGAGAGGAGGAAGGAAGTAAGGAGGGTAGGTAAGCAGGGAGGGAGGCAAGGAAGGAACAAAGGAAGAATGGATGGACAGATGCATTGATGGTGGGAATAAGGAGGAAAATTGAGAGAGGAGGAAGGAATGAAGGATGGTAGGAAGGAGGGTAGGTATATGGAGAGAGGGAGGCAAGAGGAATGAAAAGAAGGAAGGAAGGAAGGATGGATAGAAGGAGAGAAGAGATGGTATATATGGATGAAGGGACATAAATCAGAAAATGGAGAGAAAGAAGGAAGGAGGGAAAGATGAATGAATGAATGAATGAATGGCTGTATGGCAGTACTTGAGGAAAATGAAGGAGGTAAAAATGGAAGGGAAGGATGGAGGAATGTACGAATGGCAGGTGGACAGATGATGAAAGAAAAAGGAAAAGAAAGGAAAGAATGAAGGAAGTAGGAAGGAAAGGAAACATGCACCAAAAATGCACCCACCTGTATGTGCAGGTGTATGTAAGGCTGCGCTAGCCCTCCAAAATGCGAGATTGCGGGCATTATCGCAATATTGCAATAACACTACATGAATAGCCGGATATTGTGCATACTGTGTTAGTGCCTTTTTCTGTTAAAGCTACATTTCTGAGTTTCTGTGTGTGTGTGTGTGTGTGTGTGTGTACGATTGTGTGTGTGTGATATTGTGACGGCATCCAGAACCCTGGCATGCCTTTTTAATTCTACTGAGTAAATAATGCATTCACTGCAGTCCATAATTTATGTAAGTGGACATGCAATCAGTTCGGATTAAAGTGCACGAGCCCCTTGTGTATGTGCATGTGTGTGTGTTTGTGTGCACGTGTGTCTGTGGAGAAAACATGACAGGTCACTGACTCCACTGACTCCCCCCTCTCACCATCTCTTCCTCTCGTCTTTCTTTTTGCAAACCTGGGTTCTTCTCTCTTTCTTCCAATATTAAGTAAATAATCCACAACATTTTCAAAGCTTTTCCATATGTCTGCTCTTTCTAAATACCCGGTGTCAGGTCAGTCTTTCCTGGGAAAAAAAAATCCTCTGGAGACAGGAAGTGATGCGTTTTTCCGGTTTATTTGGAATAAATAGAAGTGGATGGTTAGCATGAGCAGCGATAGCCACCGTGGCTGAACGGACGAAGAACAAACTCAAACTCCATCAACAGAAAATCCAAGGAGAAAGACATCACAGTGCTGGACATGCTGTTTGATTGACAGGTGAGAGCAGTGCAGGAACACCACAGCGATGAGGCTGAGAGACAAAGATCTCAACACATTGCACAGGCGACACATGAGCATGAGCGTGCCCATGTCAAATAATGACAGAATATCTCATGGTTTTATCCACACCCCGATAAGCTTTGATTGGACAAGAGCTTCCCCCGATCCCCACATGACCAAGTGGAAGTTTGTTTTCATCAGAAAAAGGGTCTCTGGGTGCCTGGATTAGACTAGTGTTGCATTCGGGTTCAAATGAAAATGTGTGTGCGCAATGGAAAGGCTGTGTGAACGTCTGCTTTTTCAGATAAAGTGAGAGAGAGATCTATGGGCTATGTGGTTAGAGCCGTGACCTAATGATCACAGGTTCAATTCTGACTGAAACCCTACCTGCTTAGTCAGTGTAGGCATCAGCTAAAAGCTAAACATTCTCAGGACCAGGAGGGTGTCCCGGACCAGTAAAGCCTCAGGAGTCCAGCCAACTTAAAGCACTATCACACTTCAAACCAGTTCCAAACCAGTTCCAAACCAGCGCCAAACACCCCCACCCCCGCCAAGTCCACATCCAGTCCTACTTCCAACACCAGATCCAAAAGCCATACCGAGGCCATTCCAGCGATTGGCTCTCCACCGGGCATTCCATTTAATCCAGACCAAATGCTAATAGGGCTGTTTGGTCGCTGGCCATCTGCCTGGGCTGCCGGTCAACTATGGCAAGCTGTGCAGCACCGGGCCTCGCTGCCAAAGTCTGAGCTGCCCGGAGACCACTTCATAACCAGAGGACACTCCACGGCCAATCGTCCACACTTACTAGGAACAGACTCCACAGAGAGTTCTTGGGGTAAAATTGGTCTTTTCATCATTCTCGGTGCCTCACACTCCCACGCTGATGAAACCCTTATTATATATAAATATATATATATATATGAAACCTTTGGAAAGTGAACTATGCTCTTTTCTAGCACCAGCTACACACATTTACCCCCGGGAGCTGCCCAGTATAAGCACCAGTCTTCTGTTGTTGACTACTGAGCGGCTCCACTGGGGTTAAGTGCCTTGCTTAAGGGCAACTTGACAGTAGTTGTTAAAGCAGTGCTCATTCCCCCAACGACATTGTCCCCGCAAGCGCCAGGGACAATAATAATATGACACTGAGAATAACTGGAATAACTCAGTGTTGGTTTTGGTTTTGCACACAGGGCAAACAAAGTGCTATACTCGTGTAACCACACTCTCTCCACATGTATGGTCGGTGTATAGATATCCGTGCCTTTTTCTAACTCCACACGCAGGTGAAGGTGGGTGGTTTGCTGCTCGGTCTATGAAGGCTTTCATTTTTGCATCTCTTCCCAAACTAACTCTTTACCTTGACCGTCCGTCCTCAGAGATAGGCGGCGTGTCTCGTGCGTTTATTGTTCGTTGGGGCTGGATGCGATTCCAGTTTTCAGTCCCTCTTTTTTGTTGTTGTTTTTTTTGTGTATTTTGGTATTTTCTCAGCTCTCTGTCTCTCAACCTTGTCCTCATTATTCATTCTCCTCCGGCGTAATGGTGCAGGGGGTTGTTAAACTTTTGCAGGCCCGGAGAACCAAATTTAGAAAATCCCAGTCTCACTCTGGGACCCGGTCTAATGACTACTAGTGTGTGTGTGTGGGGGGAGAAGGACCCGGAAACAGGCTCCTTAGGTATATATATATATATACCCACCATATAGTCGAAGAAACACTTGGCGTACAAGAGAGATAATAATGACCCAAAAAAAAGTGTGGGCTTGTTGTTGTGTTTGCTTGTTGTTGTTGTGTGTGTGGGTCCATGCATTGAGCGTGCATTCCTGCATCCGTGCGTGGGCGTGGGGCTCTGACACTGTATGTACGGGGGCACGCTGGGGCGCAAACAGCCGCGTTAATTGCTCTGAAGAGAAATGTGTGTGAGGACGTCATTAACTAAGACCGCGCTCGCATTTATAATTGACATTGCCCGGGCGGCCATGTTGCTAGAGGCAACTCCTGCACAGAAAACGTGCCCGCTTCCCCTTGGAACACTCAATGCAGCTCCGGCGACCTTTGACCCCCCTGCCCCAGAAAAGGTTGAAGGGGGTCACACAATCACAGGTGGGCCGCGGGGACTTGTGCCCGCACCTCGTTTATCCCCCATCAACCGTCTTTTTCACTTTATTACCTATTCTGCTTATTGCGCCGTTGAATGATGCAAAAAAAAAAAATGCAAAATGGTACTTTTCTTGCATTGCAAGAACGCGCTTTCTTGGCATGAAAATGACAAACACAATAAACAACCATAGAAGAAGGATAAATGTGTGTGTGTGTGTGTGTATGTGTGTGCATTACAGCCGCTTTATCACAGGTTCCGACGCCACTCTACCTTTAATACCTCCGCGTGGAACTCATTACTCCAGACACCCCTTCTGGGAAATTCATTTCATATATCTACAATCTCAATTACGCCACTTAATTGATACCTTTATTTGCTTAATTGGTCCTTTTATCCCTTTTCCAGGAAAAAAAAAAAAAAAAAAAGCCTACACTTCAAACGCTGTTTTTCCATCATTCCTTTGCCGTCTCGTTATTTTCCACACGTCAAGCGTGTCACAACATGTCCGATGCAATTTTAATGAAGAACAAGTTTGACGTGTTTTTGAGAAAACTTTCAGAAAAATATCGGAAAAAGGTGAGATGTATTGTGTTACCTTACAGACTCAATTATCACAGAGAAGTCAAACAATTAGCGCAGTGAAGTTTCACGTGGGAGTCATTAAAGCCTCGGAGATTACAAAACCATTATGTTGCTACATATATTACAACTGAGCTCAGATTCGAGGCGCGCCAAATACACCGCGAGTTAGCGCTGCGGAGCCACCAGCGATGAGCCAATGAGTAGAACAAAGGGTGCGTTCACGTGCGCCGTTAGCAGAATTAGCGTTTCCTAATAAATTGGGACGGACAAGCCCAGCCCAGCCTTGCATCCCTGCCCTGTTGCCGGGTGAGAAAACAGCTTAGCGCTATGAAGCCGCTACAAGATTCGGCCGTGAAGTGTTGCGGAGTAACCTCTGGACACGTTTCCTTTTCTGTCAGCGCCGGAGCCTCCCCTACAATGCACGGCTGCCAAGGCCTACTCCAGAGTCTTTTATCCTCGGTATGTAGTTTCACCCACTCCTATTGATTCCTTATTGACCTAAGGTGTCCTCCAGTGCCACCCCTCCTCATCCCTCCCCTCCTTTCCACCCCCCTCTCAATGCAGCAGCAGAGTGTAAGGTG
>CABFOQ010049089.1:0-12121 GCA_900660455.1 Gephyroberyx darwinii | reverse complement strand
AGTAACACAGGGGGCGGAGTCCAGTCGAGTTAGACTTGTACTGCCCAACATATGTTTGATATCAGTCAAGTGCTTGAAGATATGTCGTTGTTCGTACTTATTACTATAATCAAACACTTATTGAAACCGTGGAGAAGTCTCAGACTTGAGCGGTGTGGACTGAAGTGAGGACGAGTGTTCGTCTGATTCCGGCTAGGAGCCAGAGGGACGTAGCCTATGCCTACCGGGCAGAACGCAGACGGCGGCTATTATTTTTTCACGTTTTTAACGTTATGTTATTTTGGGTTCAGGGCTACCGGAGATCGAAATTGGCGAGAGTTGTCATAATTGTTGGTTGTAAAAATTGAATGAAATTAAAAGTTTAAATGCATTTTCATTTGAATTTTGACTCAAATAACACATACAAAGGTGGAAAGTGATAATGCTATTGTGGAATTGCATTTTCATCTTCAAGTTTACATTATCATTTGAATTTAGTCCTTCATGGACTTCCATACTATTCCTGCCTTACCAATGACTTACTAGTGCTTGTAAAGCATTACTTTATATAGCATTACTCTATTTTCTTGGGCATAACTAAAGTTTTTTTTGTTTAGAGGTGGAACCATCTCTGTATAGCCACAACACACCTGGGATTCTTTTTCGGTGCGCACACCTGCTTGTAGTGCCTCTGGAGTCTTTTACAACTGGCAAGTCTGGCAAAGCAACAAATGATTACAGGTACACTAATGAAATCAGCCCCTAGCGCCATACTTATGCTAACGTTAACGTTATGCTAACAATAATTAAATGAACGTTAGCTAACGTTTTTGCTATTTTCCCGCATGGTACTCTAGTGGCTCTAACCTTCGCTAAATTGATAGTCATGGATGTAATAATTAAAAGTGTCGAAAATCAATCTTCCTTCTGATTTTATTAGCATACCTATAATCATTTGTTGTTGATAATTCAAATTTACATGTGGACTCTCATATTTGAGAGGATGAAAACAAAGTGCAGCCTTATATATCTAACAGGAGGAGTCACTGGCTGACTGTGCATGAGCCTGTATTTCGATGTGTGTGTGATAGCTGTGTTTGGCAGTAGAAATAGTGTGTGTGTAAACAGCAACTTGTGTATGTCAGTACTTATCAGCTGTCGTAAGGATGACTAAGGTACAGATCGTGGATCGTGAGCATCACAGAGAAATGCTGACACTAAAATGCAGATAGTGAATTCAGTCAGTCAGTGATGTTTTTCTGTGTGCATATATTCCAAATTATACAAAAAAAAACTCCCCTCCATGAAACTATAATATAATATATATTAGTTATATTATGTATAATATAACTATAATCTTCTTCTTAGATGACTTAGCTTGTTTTACTGCCCATGTGCTATGTGTCATACTTTCCCCATAGGGAAATTCATTTTTTGCTTCCCCCACTCCACAAATAGGTCCGAGGTCAAGGTCAGCTACAGAGCAGCACCCCTGGAGCTGGTAGGGATTCAGTGTCTTGCTCAAGGACACTTGGTGGAAGCTTGACCCCAGAACTCTTTGTTTAAAGGACAGTTTCTCTAACTGACAGGTCATCCTGCCGGTCTCCTATAGCACAGGAGTGAGTCAATGAAGGGGAAAAGTGTGGCAGGGATGGCCCTCAATAGAAATTAAAACACACCGCAATCCCATGTCTAGGAGAACCAGCCAATGCCAACTTGGCCTTATTTGCCAATTTTAGGTAAGACGGGAAGTGATTTTCATATGAATTCTTGCTAAGAAATGGAACAAGGCGAGACTGAGTAGGCGCACCACCCCTGTTTTTCAATGTCTAAAGACTGAAATCAGAAATAAACGCATGAAGTTGATCAATATTTGGACCAGAGCACAGGGGCATTTACTATAAACACAAGCTCACACACAACTCAGTCTGCATCACGCAACAAAGGCAAACTATTTCAGAATAGGTTTAATTTGACAAGTACAACAGCTACATGAGGAATTTGCATAGTAGCTGTGCAAGCTGCCCCTTAGATGGTCAAAATTCAAATATTCTGTGCAGATTCTGTATAAATTCATGTGACTGGAAAGAAGGCAAGGGCAGTGACTGACAATAAATAGAACAAATTTAAACGGCTTAGTGTGGACGTAGCTTTACACACCTAAAATGCTCCTCCATTCCCCTTGTTTCTGGGTTTGAAGTCCACTCTGTGTCTATGTTGTTTCTGAATACGAAAAGAGGATTGTGGAAGGAAGGAGAATTTATAACTAAGGTGTGACAATTCATAGTTGACATGAGATTTTCACAATAACTTTTCACAGCAACTTTGACTTCCTTTCATTAATTAGGTACCCCTCAATAAAGAACAAGCAAGACATTCAATAAAGAATAAACATCATTTGTAGAAAATCTGTAGATAGTCTACAGCAGGCCTATTCAACAGGCGGCCCATGGGCCAGATCCAGCCCTTTGCAATGTTTCAAACAGCCCGCCAGACTGCTGGCAATTAATATAATAATGTTAATAATAAAAAATAATACAAAACGCTGAACAATCAACATATGAACTATATGCCATATTTGTCACACAGGATGCATCATTGAGTGGCAATAACATGGACAATATTTGAAAGTAGGCTGATGTTGTGTAAATGCACAGTAATATAATTAAAAAGAAAGGATGAGGGGTAGACTGATCGGCCCACCTGTCCCATGTATTTTTTTATGTGGCCCACTTGCTAACAAAGTTGAATAGCCCTGATCTACGGGTATATAGGAGTGAAATGTCTCACCACTGACTGATTGATCTGAATTTGCCTCTTGATGACCTTAATGTCTCCTGTACATTTATATTCTGGACAAAAAGGGTTTACATACATGTCCTACTTGAATTTACAGTAAAGCATTTTCAAAATTGGTGACCTCTTCTGTAAACATTGTATTTTGCTCTTACATTTTAATACAGTAATGCCAAATGTATGTGTGTGGATGTATGTGTGTGTTTGTGTGTATAGATGTGTGTGTGTGAGCACATCTACTTGTATATGTTAAAGTCATGCTCTGTCTTGACTGTTCTGCTCCTCCTCATCTTGACTCCTCTCCATCTCTTGAGATGTTTGCACCGCAGTTTGCATTCATTGATCAGTGAGTTATATTTATACCAAACCCACCGACAGCAATGAATGTTTATTGCAGCTGTTAGACAGAGGAGGTGTTGAAGATCCATGACCCCAGCCTCTTTTAATCCAACAGGAATGTTGTTTGGATTTTTTTGTATGTTGCAAAGGTTTGTGTGTGGCTCGTCTATCTTGCCTCTGAGGCTGCAGCCTGGAAGGCTCATCCCACCCCTAAGCGTTCAGCCAATCACTGGCAACATCCAGCTAAGCTGCCAATCACAGCCTCTTTCCAAGCAAAGCAACGGTGTTTAACAGCTTAGCACATTAGCTTTAGACAAACTCCTATCTAACACCATTGTAAAGGCAATTCTGTGCTTACATTTGTATCATATTTGGGAATCTTTTATTCATTTATCTATTTATGTATTTATTATTTTAATAATTTCTTGGCTAGCTTACGTTGATGCCAAGCTAAAACCCAATCAGCTAACATGCTAGTTAGCCAGCTGCCAGTCGTCTCTACTGCTAGCTTGTTAGCTAGCTTAATTTAATTCAGTTCATTTCTGTGCATTAATTATTCGTCAAGTTATAGCTATAGCCTAGCATCACATAATTGGTATATACTCTGGGGTTGAAAAGAAAGCATGCTAGCTCCATTGCTGGTTAGTGCGTTCATGATTTCATGTTTTAGGTAGCCAGCAAACTGGCTTGTTAGATGGTTGGGTTTTAACATGGCATCAAAACAAGCTAGCCAACAAATAAGTCCCATATGTGCTCAAAATTTAACAGGCTGTGATTGGCTGAGGGGTGGAACAAGCCAGACGAGTATGTGTGTGTGTGTTAGAGTGTGTGGCCATCCACCTAGCTGTCTGGCTGTCTCTGCATGGATGGGAAGAGCAGCCCTCGGGGTACAGTCAACGGTCGATGGTTTCTGTCAAGAGTGTCAAACTCACCGACAGCGTTGAATGTTTCCTGGGGGCACCAGAGGAAAGCTGGCTCTCCTTCACACTTCCCTCAAACACTAAATCCTCATGTTGTCTGTTTCTGTTCCTTCCAGATCAACACAAGAATGTTTTTTGCACGTCGTGTATGTGTTACGGTAGATGTGGGAAATTGTTAAATGTGTACATTTACAGGGGAAATGTACGCATTTACCAAGTTTTACAGAAATGTATTCTGTAGTTTTAACTGATGCTATTTCCACCATTCCTCTGTGGTCGCTGATATATGTTTGGATTTGTATGCGAGGGTGAGTGTGCATCATCTTTATGTGCAGTATTGTAGGTGGATAGTGAGATGCAGTCCATCCCTGGGTGCAAGATGCCCTGCTGCAAAGGTATCTCACGACGCGGTTTGTTACTGTTGCTCTTCCTGATGTGGTCCTGTCTTCGGTACATCGCTGGCACAGATAACCTGGAATTCAAAGGAGACAGAAAATGGTACAGTGGTCATCCCTTTTTCTAAAACAAGTCAGCAACACGAAAGACATGCCTCCATAATCGCATATTTCCTCAAATGAAATAATGAGAAGCTGGAATAAAAATGAAGCCAAAGGTGAAAAAAGCAAGGTGATATTCAAATCCTTTACTCTCAGCTAAGATTTAGACTTAACAACTCAAAAGGATTGCCTGTTCTTCTGCCATTTGGCCCATATTATAGATAGATACTTTATTGATCCCGGGGGGAAATTCTGGGGTTGCAGTAGCATAACAGTATCAAAAAGAATGTACAAAATACAAGGCAAGGTACAAAATACAAAATGCAAAAAATACAAAAAACAAAGTACTAAAAAACTATACACTTCTTCTATACACACTGTCTTAAACACATCCAGTGCAGTAGTTCGAGTCACAGTTTCTTAAAACCTGAAGCTGTTCTCCATTGCCCATGAAGAGAAAGCTCCTGCTCTGTTGCTTTGAAGTTTGCAAAATCATGTCATATATTATTTATGCTGATCCTCATCAAGAGGGTTCATCTCCTGACACTGAATGGATATTTTAATTGCTGTGTCCTTCTCTCTCTCCCCGTGTCCTTTTTTATTTAAATGTGCCACGCAATGCAAAGATGGCAAAATTACGCCCACGACGCCCATGCAACTAAATGCAGCACTTGGCTGGTGTAAAATATGGGGTTTTTCATCCTCTTTGGTTTGCCCACTGATACCTACATTATTTAAGGCTATAGGTGGATATAATGATCAATATTCTTGAGAAAGTAGTGCAACGATTGATGTTTGTTTGGATCAGCTGATGGGGTGTTAATGAATGATCAAAGCTGCATTTGACAGACATAAGTCAGTTTAAGGTGAGGTTAAGAAATGGAAATACTTTAAAGTGACAACTCTATAGGGTAAACCCTTCCAACCTGGTAGTTTGTTGAATTTAACATGGCAACGTGTACCATCTGTATCAAGAACAATTGATATGGAGGAATGAGATAAGACAAGGAAGGAGTAGTGAACGTGGAACAGCAAAAACAAAAAAATCTGAAGTAAAAATTCAAAGATGAAGCACATGTCCGGCAGGAGCAAACCCAGCATGACGGATGGATACAGGTTGTTAAAATAGTAGAACAGGATGTTTGCTACTTCTTAATATTGGAGAGAAGGTGGGTGGCTCACGGATAGCAGATAGAGTCATACATGAGTTTGCACCCCAGATATGTTTTGATAGGGGAAAAATATGCACCTTGAAGGTTGGGAAGATGAGTGACACCTGGGGAGAATAAGTCAGGAGTGAAAAGTGACAGAGTTGTGAATGAATCGAGACTTGATTTCCTTGACAGCTGCAGCCATCCGTATAATGGGGCCACTACCGCCACGGGGCAGAGCTTGAGATAAGCAGGTGAAGCAGCAGCAGCCTCGGGGAGAAATGTGAGGAAGAGGGAGGATAATGAGGGGTAGAAAGAGGAGGATGGAGCAATGCTGAGAGGACAACGGAATTTAGTCTGGGCAAAGGAGAAAACCCTGGAGATGGCAGGGTGAGCAAGAGACAAGAGACGGGATACCTAGCAAATAGCCAACGTGCTGACCAGGGCTGTAGATTTATGTCACATTGCTATGGGCTGTAGGACGGTTTGACAGTGGGAAGGCTCATCTGTTAATGGGAGTAGAGGGTGCACCCATGTGAAGAAGCATCCTGCAGAATTGTGGAAAGCAGAGTCTTCATGCATGGCCAATTTGTGCGTCATCAATATGATTTTGATGCAAAACTACATTTTCATTCCTTTGCTATTACTGCTATTCCTTTCAGATACCTTGCAATGCCTTTAAGCTGCAGAAGCTCTAGAATCAACCTTTTATTTTGAAAATACAGCTTGTAACTGTAGAATTATTGTTTGAGGAGTGAGTAAATCAGAAAATGCATGTTCATTTCCCCAATATTAACCAAATTTTTTCATTTCATGTAAAACAAACACCTTTTGCAAGTTGTGAGAGATGTAAGGTCGCTTTAGACTCTTGCATTTCTTCAACAATATTTACTTTTTGTTAATACGATTAGCTGTTTGCATCCTCAGTCTGTTACTGTTGGCCACTGAGCAGCTCCATTAGAATAATAAAAGATTCAGTGCCTTGCTCAAGGGCATCTCAACAGGAGTTGCAGGAGTTCACTTTCCCTGCATGGATTAGCAGCCTTCTGTTCACCAGCCGGCTTCTCTGACCTCTGGCTACTGCCGCCCCTTGTTAGAGAGAATCATTAGCTTGAATGTTAGTAAATGGCTTTGAGTCCCACACCTTATCACTGTATGAGGTCCTTGAGTTACCTCTATCTAGCCTTACAGAGGAATTCAGGCATCTTAGGCATCTATTATCCCAGAGTAATGCTTAAGTTTTAAAAAGGCTGTCAATTTCTTATGGTTTCTCATGATTTCTGTCTAAACTACACTGTTTATTGTTTCATAATGAAAACCTATAGCTCATTTAAATATAATATATATTTTTTTTTTATCCGTCAGAGAAAAAAGCCATATGGAATGGAACAATTTCAACCATGCATCCATATGCAGTGGTGACTGAGCGGGAGACGTTCTACATCGGTGAAAAAGCAATTCCAGTAATATCAAATCAGTGCACCACTGAAAAAATTCCTTTATTTTGCATAATAGGTCTACTTCCGTGGTTTCGGAATACCAATACCTTAACCAGCTTCATTCCTCCTGATGGAGGACAGCCAATCGCATGGAAAATCAGTCATTTCTACCATCAATCATTTGCCATAACCATGGGGCTTCGGTATCCTGGAAATTATTCCCGGGCTAGCGTGAAATTGATTGGCTGATAAATATAGGGGATGAAATCCACTCTCCTCCCCACTTACTCTCCCGTTTTGGTTTGTTTCACAATGCATACCTACCGTGCACAATTAGCTGTCTAGTTGAATCTAAAGAAAAATTTAATTGCATCCACACATTGGAGAGAAGCAATATTTTTCTATTTGTATGGAATCTGATTTGGGTCAAAATGTATCAAGCGAAAGATTGACAATATCAAACAAAACAGACAGCAGAATTAATTTCATTGCAAAGAAAAAGGGCGATCTCAAGAGCAAAACTTAAGCTCTAACATAGAAAAACAATACTGAAAACAAATGTAGGCGGGCTTTAGAGGGCTACATCTCAATTGGTCAATGCATTCTAGAGTGAGGATTGGATTGTAATCAAGGGATACCGATGTGAATCCATCAATGTTTTCAGTACTGTTTGTCTGTCTTAAGTTTTGCTCTTGTGATTTCTTTGCAACAAAATTGATTTTCCTGTCAATTTGAAATCTTTTGTTTGATATTGTCAATCTTTTGTTTGACACATTTTGATCCAAATCTGATTCCATATAATTGCATTGCTTAGCCATCTTAAAATCGATCATTGTGAGTTTTGCAGAAGATTTCGGGTGCACTAAGCCCCCAGTGCAAAACTGATGTAGTTGATGAAGTTTCCTTCATTACATTTCATCATCTCAGTCGTTCTCACTCAGAATTGTGTTATGAATCAACTTGATGAAATACTTCAATAGGATTTGGCTCATTTGACACACAATGGGCTAAATAAGGTCCTCAATGAAGACTAATGACCAAAATCAAGCTCACCTTAAGTATTCATTTTGGTCAAGGTAGACATCACTTGCCATAGGAAATATGTGATACTTAGGTTTGTGCGGACTGACTAAGCCAGACACATACCAACTGTTTTGACTTTGATAATATTTTCCTCAATCCTGAAATATTGAGAGCGACTGCAAGCGATGAGTTAGCAGAGCTCTCTCAACCCCTTCCTGTGGCGGCCGCCTCCCTCCCCCAAAAACTTGGCACTCTACCTCACACTAAAAAAGGTTTTCTTTCGTGGATCTCCGCCATCTTTGCCTGGCATCCCCCACCACCCCATCTGACTTACGAGCCAAAACCACCCACAGCTTCCATCAGTTCTAACATACACCGTTGCGGGCCTGCAATAAATAAACAGCAGTCAGTCATTTTTTATGAAGTTGTCCACATTGACAGCTAATGCAGCAAATCAAGTCCTTGTTGTCTCTATTTCTGCGACATTTCAGTTTTACCCTACCTCAAAAAAACCTGGGCCTATTGGTTGAAGACTACTGTTTAGTCAAAATAATCCCATTAAACCCAAATATTCACTCATTTTTATGTAAAAATAGGAAGAAGATCTGCAAAATAAAGTTAATGCTCACACTGTGAGCTAATTGGTTCCCATTTCATCTCAGTGACACTGTTCGGATCACATCGAGACATTTTCCAGAGCGGCATCATCGGGCATTTGCTCTCTATTCCTATATTTCAGGAACCTGTGTTCTACTGTATACTGCATTTTCTCATCCCATCAATGCTTTGTGGCTTTCCAATCCCACTCCCACTATCACGTCTTGCAGACTCTGACTCGTCTGCCTCAGATCGAAGAGCTCCCATTGCAGCCAGAGCCCCTGCTTGGATAAACAGGAACCGCTCCAGCCCTGCCTGACACCCAGAACTGAACTTTGGCCATTACCTGTAGGCCTCAGTCATCGTCAAAAAAAAAAGATTGGTGTTAGGCACATAATACTTGACAGGCCTGCCTCTAGCTGTGACATGCTGAAAGACCTGTCTGTTGCTGGCAACGCTGCCAACAACAAAAGCAACAAGAGTCAAATAAATCCTGAAGCCTGAATGCTCGGCACAAGGTGATTGGCAGGCAACAACCAGCTGCAGGAAGTGAGCCGGCAAAGTTTTTCATCCTGTCTGACTGAACACAACCTTTGAGTATGTGTTTGGAATTAAACTTTTGTGTGTGTGTGTGTTCTTGTACTTCTAAATGTATAACTTATGAGGACCAAATGGGGGTCATTCCTATGTTCCCAGGGTCCTATGTTCCCCAGATTTATATCGCACATAATGAGAACATGACAAAGGGTCCTATGTTCCCAGGGTCCTATGTTCCCCAGTTCTACATATGTGCTCTCCCAGGGTCCTATGTTCCCAGGGTCCTATGTTCCCCAGTTCTACATATGTGCTCTCCCAGGGTCCTATGTTCCCAGGGTCCTATGTTCCCCAGCTCTATATAGCACATAATGGGAACCTGAAAAAGATGTTCCCCAGCTCTGTATTCGCTTAATATGACATGGGCTATGGGGTTTTCTGTTCCCTAGCACTGCCGTATGGCTCTCGTTATAATAGACCTACACTTGAGGAAACTTATCAAATGGTTGGAGTCATGGAATCACCAAAGGTCATAGCTTAATGCTTCCTTAGGTGAAAACTACCCTAGTATACATGTTTTTGAATGTAACTCTCACACTTCACATCTGTCATCTAACTGATATAAAAAACATGACATCATGACTTAAGTATCTAATTTAATCCAGTTTGTTTTTTCCTTCAAGTATCTTTTCTGCATTTATCTATAGTTGATTTTGAACACCTTTTTCTATTTTTAGCTGTGACTGACATCTCACTGCTGAAATGTCCAAATACCAATGCAGTGATATTGTTACAATATAACAGTGGCATGCAGGGGGCAGGGGCGAAAAATGAAAAAAGAGCACATAGCAACATATATAGCTGTTCCAATAAAAAAAACTGGATAATATTTCTGAAATATTTTAACTTGAAACGTGTCAAATTTGACCCAAACACAATAGGAGGGTGAATGTGTATTAACAGAATATTGAACTGAGGACCCTGGGAACAGAGGACCTTTGGAACTTAGGACCCTGCAGAACATAGGACCTTGGGAACTTAGGACCCTGGGAACATAGGACCTTGGGAACATAGATATACTCCTGACCAAATGTCCTCACAAGGATAAAGAAATGAGGAATAGTGAGGGCATTTGGCCACGCCTCACTTCTTTGAGCGACTAGTTTAGGGCTAAAATCAGAATGTGCATTAGGTTTAGATTAGGGTAAAACAGCTACTGGTGATGTACCTTTTTTTTTTAGATTGCAGAAAAATGTTAAGCAATCTAAAACATCAACGGTAAACATCAGGTTTTGTTGTCAGTCCCTCAGAATCAAAGAGCAAGGGTTTCTTTTTAGACCGATGTTCAACAATCATACAAGGAGAAATCCATCGGAGAAGAGGAGACCAATTTCTCCACCGACAGCAGCCTCAATAGACCAGAATGGTAAGTGGCACAACTCTCATTTTTTCTCAACTGACAGGTAGCACTACTGCTCTCCACCTATACGTAAAAACCAGAGTAGTTAGCTTAGTTTCAATGTCAAAGTTAGCTTTGTATTGGATATTGGATATTTGGTGGACATTTGTAATTCATAACTTGTAAACCAAACAAGTAAAAGCGCATTGATGAATTTTTTTGTGATTACTAGAAAAGGATACATACATATTTTTCTTACGTATAAACACAATCAAATTTCAATACCTCATTTCCCATATGAACTGGAGGTCGCATAATAATACATATAAAGTGGTTATTCTTCCTGTAATCACAAATATAATGTGCTTTATTATTGAAGGTGGAAAAACAAATATCCAATATTTAATATGGACTATCAAGCTAACTTTACTCCAGCCACGTGCAACCAACAGCTAAATGGAACAAGTTCATACCCGTTCTCTGGGGGTCTGTCGAAAGGCATTAATTCTAGGAAATGTAGGAAATTACTGAAGTAGAAGTTGACAAGGCAGCCTTCTCAATGTACTACAGCATTGAAAAAGGAACACTAGCCATAACACGTTTGAAGAATGTATACAAGAGGTTCCTGCTAACATCAAATAATATCAGATTCCTGAGAAAGCCTTCATTGCGTTGTTCTCCTTCTAGCCCAGTCCAGTTATGTCTGTATGAGCGCCTAAATACTCTACAAGAAGGCCCTGTTGATGAAATCTATGCCAGGTTGTTGCGACACAAATTGACGAATACATTTAATTGCATTTCTAGAATCTAAAACACTGCCATAACTTTGCAGAATCGTTAGAATATTTCCAGAGGCAATGCTCAACTGCAATAATTCCACATTTAAAAGTGTGCAAAATAAATAAGAAGGAAAACACTTTTCATAATGTGTGTAGATGCAGTTCAACATGCATCAACAAGAAAGCATCATAACCTGAGGGCAAGGGGTCTAAAATGTTAATATTTGTTAGACTTTGTTCTTTTGGGACTGGAACAATACAAGATTAAGATTAAGATTAAGATTAAGATTAAGATTAAGATTTTAATATACACATTTTAATTTTCTTCTGAAATTCAACCAATAAACAATTTTTTTTCTCAAGGTGACACTGAAATAGACATACATAGAGGCATTACTACCTGGCTTTAAGAGAGTCAGTAGACAGATGCATGAAAGCAAATGTAACGTCATAGCTTCTTAATAACGCTGATTGCATAATCCAGACAAACATTTGTGGACCGCTCTCGTCACTCTGCTCTACCGTCGGAAGGGGTCATGTTCATTGGTTTCCCTGTGTCTCTGAAAACTTCAACATTGTTGGAACCTTGGAGGCTAAATCCTCATCGGATGGTTTCCCTGACTCATGTACCATGACGCACATTTTTATTTTTACCAAGTGCTCTTTGG
>CABFOQ010049086.1:0-24767 GCA_900660455.1 Gephyroberyx darwinii | reverse complement strand
AGTTTACTGACGTCACATTACAAGATTTCACGGTATTGTAGTTAACATTTTTCAATGTGCAAAGTTGTCTAGTGCAGTGTTACAACCCCGTGTGCCTAGGAGCTAATGGGGAGGAACATAAGATGGCTGAAAGAATCGTGAGAGCGGGTTTGCAAAGAAAAGCGTATTTATTTTACAATAAGGAAGCGAAATTAGACTCCAGGGGTAGCCCAGCCCAAAACAACAACAAAAACAACTATCTTAAACCGAAAATGGGTCTATCTAAACTGACCAACTCAAAAGGAACAGTCTCTAAACCTAACTCCCTATAATAGCAAAAACAGGGGAAAAAACATTACCCAACGAAAAAGGCAGCTTACCCCCTTCTGGCTTCCTACAACAAACCAGCTATGTACACACACAACAGTTACAGGTGAAAAAGGTACAAACTAAACAGAACATGTGTCCAAAAACCAAGGTACCGAAGTTAACAAATTGTTTCCAAAAACAGGCAACTACTCTCTACCTCACACCAAGTAGCAATGGCTTAACAGCAGCCATGAGTGAGGGGAAAACTCAGCCTATATATTCACAAAGTCTTGGGGATTGGCCGGGCAGGGAGTACGCAGGCCAATCATGGAGGGCAGGAGGCGCTTTAGCCAATCAGGAAGGAGCAGTGGTTGATCAGGCCAGCTGGAACCAAACCTGTCGCTTAAAGGGACAGGGAGACAAGGAGACAAGGAGACAGGGAAACAAAGCAAGAACATGTGGACGTAACAGTCATTATTTTGTGTCTGCTTGTATTGATACTATGTTGTAACCTGTGACAGACATGTAACTTGTGTGCAGCAAACATCTACCTAAGTATAGAACAACCAGCTAGTGAGGCCTTTCAAGGAAGTCAGAAATGTGATCTTGACCAGCCCACTACTGTAGGGAGACTACTGCCATATGGTCTTAGCATGTAGAACCAATCATCTGAGATTTCTCTCTTTCCAAAGAAACTATAAATATTGTAGTGAGCTGACTTTCAGAGGGAGAGAGCATAGGGAGATTTTGACTTTCTGTGAGGCCTGTGACAAGGTCTTTCTCTCTCTCCAATATATCTGTATACAATATATTTGTGTGTTTCACCCCATCAATGTTTTGTGTGTTATTTCAAGAGTTCTGAGTGCTTAAAGGCAAATTTCCATGACAGTTGATCCTGCTGACATTGACAGCTGTGAGAGCACTGAAAGACATCAACTCAGAAAAATACTTGGTCTACTTACCGATTACCGATAATACATCAAAGACTTCTCTCGAAAAGCTAGCCCTCTGTATGACTCTGCTCAAAGCAGACGCAGGAGGAGGTACCATTGTCCCTAACAATACTAGAAAGGCAAAAACAAGGTCAAACAAGAATAACCACGTTGAGCCCTCAAATAAGCCAATCACTTGGACTAACGTGCACCAACAGACACTCAAACAGCTGATTGACTCTCTGCTCCACCCATCAGTGCTGGGTTTTCCTGATTTCATCCTACCCTGTGTTTTACACACTGATGCCTCTCACCAAGGCTTGGGATTTGTACTATCCAGGATGGCAAGCTTAGAGTCATTGCTTATGGCTCTTGCACCTTAACCACAGCTGAGAAGAATTATCATCTTCACTCAGGTAAGCTAGAATCCTAGCTCTGAAATGGTCAATCACCGAAAGATTCTGTGATTATTTATTATGCCCCTTCACTGTAAATATTGATAATAACCCGCTAACCTATGTCTTGTCACCTGCAAAATTGAATGCGCCCACTTCTAGGTGGGTTGCAGAGTTGGCATATTTTCACTTCACAATCAAGTACAGACCAGGGAGGGAGAACAGTGATGCGGATGCTTTATCTAGGTTGCCCCTTGATGGAGAGTCATGGATGAAGGAGCATTCTGAGGAACTGTCATCTGATGTCATCGTAGCCATCGTTCAAACTGTTGAGGTACAGGAAGAGTCTAATACAGCCTGGCCGTTTGCACTCGCAGCCATGCCCCCGCCATTTGAAACTGATTCAGCCACCAGATCAATTGTCCCAATACCAAAAGAGCAGCTGAGAGAGGCACAAAAATCTGATCCATTTATCTGCCCTGTGTTAGACTGCAAACTGTCAGGTTCCAAGCTTCCAGCTAAGGAGCTGAGAACATTCACTTCCAAAATAAAATGCCTGTTCAGAGAATAGGATAAACTGACAATACACAGTGATGGCATGTTGTATAGAATCACCACAGCCCTCAGACAGCTAGTCTTACCAGAGCAATACAAAGTGATGGTGCTGCAGGAACTGCACAATAACATGGGACACCATGGGACATGCAGTCATACATAGAAAACGGACATAGAAAATTATGTGACCAAAGCTTGCATCTGTCCTCAACAAAAAACCCTGCCATAACACCAGAGCCCCTATGACAAACATCATAATAACACAGCCCTTTGAACTGGTGTGTATTGATTTCCTCCACCTCGACCAATGCAATGGTGGATATGAGTACATTCTTGTCATTGTTGACTATTTCACACGTTCTGCTCAAGCAAACGCCACTACATCCAAGTCGGGTAAAACACTGCCAACCTCATCTTCAATGAATTGTTTTAGTGAAGTTTATACAAAGTTTTGCCGAGCATATTTGCTGAAAATATGTATGCTAGTTTACTGAGCTGCTGCAGCCATTTTATGTGGATAAGTTAATGTGAAATGTGAATTATGTGAATTATGTACAGTGGCCCTGAGAGCTCAACACACTGCAACTTAAGAAAACACATGCAAGTTAAGAAAACATTTTCATCACAACACAGACAACATAACACAGAAACGCACTGCAATTACACTAAACGATAACAGAAGAAAAGTTTCCAGAGGACACTTAAAAGTGATGAACACGTCTGGACACGCTGCCTTTGGTCACAAACCATGGCAACAACAAGGTAGCGTGTGTTCTTCTTTAGTGTTTATTAGCGGTTGGCAAACCAGCTTAGAGGTGCATTACCACCACCAAATGCAGTGTGTCCAGATGTGTTCATCACTTTTAAGTGTCCTCTAGAAACACTTCCGTTATCATTTGGTGTAATTGCAGCGCGTTTCTGTATTGTGTTGTCTGTAATGTGTTGTGTTGTCTTAATGTGTTGTGTTGTCTGTAATGTGTTGTGTGGCCTGAATGTGTTGTGTTGTCTTAATGTGTTGTGTTGTCTGTAATGTGTTGTGTTGTCTGTAATGTGTTGTGTTGTCTTAATGTGTTGTGTTGTCTTAATGTGTTGTGTGTGTTGTCATATTGATGAAGATGTTTTCTTAATTTGATTGTTTTGTCTACTTACATGTGTTTTCTTAAGTTGCAGTGCGTTGAGCTCTCAGGGCCATTGTAATTATGCCTTGTGGTAACAAGAATAAGTACACTATGTTTCATGAAGATGTAAAAGAAATGAAATCTACATGCATGCTTTTTGCAACTCATTATAATTTCATGTAAAGCGCTTGATGAGAAAACATGGCTATCGTGATCTTTCTCCCCTTTTTCAGGGGACAAACATATTCATAACTATGCTATGCTGTATTGATTTTTCCCCCCAGCACTAGGCACCACTGCACAAACGATGTTGTGTAGACCATAAGCAGTTTGGGAATGAGGTAAATTAGAATGAACACTATCAGTCTATTCTGAATGGCACCAGTTCTACCTGAGTGACTGGTAACCAACACAAAGACTACACAGACAATGCTTTAAATGCACACAAATATTTATTTCTACTCTACATCAAAAGCGCACACACACAGTACATAGTAAGATAGGTATGATTATTTACAGGCAGAGTGTAAAATGAAAAATATAACAGGTAATGGGGACTGATGAAAAGGAGGAGGAATAAAGAGGAAAAGCAACATGTTTAGCCTTTCAATTTTGACCAAGGTGTAGACAGACTCTGATATCGATGCCAATGTAAGGCTCTGTACAGAGGTATGGTAATTGAGTTAGAGAGCAAGGATAATATGAATGAGTTATGAGCCTTTACACAGTGCAAGACCAATAACCACAGCTCTTAGGTATATAACTTGGCATGTGAGGTTGGGTAACAATGACCAGATTGGACTGAGTGGAGGAAGTTAACTGGACAACCAATAAAAGTTGGAATAATAGGTTTTGGTCATGAAAACAATGGCATGAAATCATAGAAAAGTGGATATCGACTGTAACTTGTCCTTTTACATAAGCTACACTATCACACTGAACAACAAAGCATCAGTGCCAATGTAAACAGAATGTGAGGCAGACTGCTGTGTTACTTGGCAGGCCCGGGGCCCCTAGAGATTATAGTAACAATAAAATATAAACGTTTCGGTCCTTTTTCTTATGCAATCTCATTTCTCTCCCATTGATTTCAAGTGTTCTATTTAATATTTCCCATAATCCAATCAAATCCTGTTGTAATAATACGGAAAAACACCTAGTCCCTTAACCATACACCAGAACAGCCCAGTAATCACTTAGGGACACCTCGTCTTCCTGCTGTGTAAGCATGAAGAGATAAACAAAGTGTGTCAGGTCTTTGCAGATGTGTACAGGGTATTGAGACATTAGATCAATCAATTAGTGCATTTACTTGCACATACGAGCGTTATCAGGATGTGGAATTTACATGGAACAATGCCAAACCCAACAATAAACTGGTGTGAGGTGTCTACATGGCAGAATATATCAGTTAATATCGACATATCCTAGCTAGCATATTTAGGTTTTTCATATACCTGATATGGGCTTATCCTGGATATTATAAACATGATAACTAATTTATATGCGCCAACGCATAGACAGAATATGTTAATTTCCCAAATATAAATCGAATATTAATGTTCATGTAAACACACTTAATTAGTTTAGTTTATGTTGTTATTCATAAGCCCCTAAATGGGCTGGGCCAACCTATTTCAACTCTATGAAGTCAAATCTAGGTAGCATATTTCTTCAGCATTTCACATCATATACAGACTAGGGTTCGACCAATATGGCTTTTTGCAATACAGATATTTGTACTACAGCTGCCGATATTCAATATGATTCAATTTAACCGAGAATTCCCCAGAATTATATTTTTGTCAGGGTGGAAAAACCTCTGAAACAGCTTTTAGACCCACCAAACACAGACTAATTAATTTCTTTTAGCGTTAGCAGCTCTTTAAGGCAGGGTGACCCACCCATCTATTCAATGGCATGGAAACTCTGGGATACATTAGGCCTTTAAATGATGAAAAAATAAATGAGTAAATTAAACATGTAAAGTTTAACAAAATAAAACATCATTGCAGGTTTTACAGACAGTTTTTATATAGCTGTGGTCAGAGAGGAACCTCCATCCTATCAATGACATGATTGGCCGATATCAGAAAATTAATTAACGCCCAATATCGACTCGATATATATGCAAACCGATCTATGGAGATGAAAGATCTGTGAAATAATATATGACCAAGGTCTGTTTGATAACTTTCTCTAACTTCAAAGCGATAAGTACATGGATGTAGTAGGAGGGCAAATCCACCTAAACTCAGTTTGCCAACCTGGCACGCCATTTGTGTACAGTGTTGCCCCAAGTCTTGGCAAGTCTTGCCAGTGTTTGCGAGTTTTGTTTCATTATCTTTATCAATATAGATTTGTTACGTGAAAGTCCAAGAAATATACAGAACAATCATGAAAAAGACAGAAAACCGAAAACGTTAATGTCGCACTTTTGCTGAACTCACCCTACATTTGCACAGTAGAGTTGATCATCTTGTTAGGCTGACGTAAATCTTTTTGAAGTAAATTCATGTAAACAAGTAAGTAATATGATGTAAGTTATATGAGTATAGAGTCATTAAGGGTAAAAAAAATAATTATATATATATATATATATTCATGAAAGTATAATTGGTTTATATTCATGGTTGTTTATCTTAGGATGATCACTGAAGGTCATAGTTTACCCTCCTTTTTATTTATTACTGAATGTAAGTGACTTTCCCATGTGTGGTTTACTGCAGGTGTGCTGGGTGGTGTCAGAGGTAGGTTGCGTGAGCAGTAAAAATGTTTTAGCCACAAGCCACTTCCTTCTGTGTCATCAAACACGTAGAGAGATAAAAATCATTGCAGTAAGCAGCAGAGCAGCCTGAACCAGACTATCTGATGTACAGATGTACAACTAAAATGAAAACACTTTGAGTTATGAGGCTATATTGATCGTTCATTACAAGCCAGGTCAGGTTTCCAGTTATCTAAATCAAATGATGTTCTATTGTGTTTATTTTATAATATTCCTGTTCAGAGAGACAGTCAACCATGATGCACACATTAAAGAAATGTAACCTTAAACACAATATTGACAGTATTCATTGAGAAAATGTGGTATAAGTCATGCTGAGTGGCCTTGCCTTGTGAATATCATTCATCCATTACCACTAACCCCAGCTACTGTGGCCTTGTTTTGGCCTTAATGATCACATCAGTGTAGGTCACTTCATCATCACCCTCATCGTCATTACTGTCCTCTGAACTACTTTCAACAGCATCCACCCTCCGTTTTATGGCTACTTTGCGTGGATTTACCCTAGCCTCAGTTGCACCATCTTCTTTTCCGTCCCAAACTGTCACGTTCTCATAGTTACGAAGTGGAAAACCACATTGGCTTAACTCTTTGCCGTCAGTGCCAGGAGTGCTGTCATAATCATTCCTGAGCACTGATGTCCCGCCAGATTCAATGTTGATGTTGTCTTTGCCAGCTGGATTGAGGCTGAAAGGCATCTTTGGGCCAAAGGTGAAGTGTTCAAACTGGGGACACGCAGTGAAAAGCGGCAAGCATAGGGAATCAGTAACCATGAACAAGACAGTGGAGTCACAAAAAAATTGATTGTAATGCTATTAAGACAATAAAGTAATAATGACATGTTAACATCATACTGATTATGTCATCATGCTCTTAAAATGTAATCACAGTAACATATAAGGAGTACTCCGATTTTACTGACATTAATAGACCAGCCAATATGATCACACCTGAGCCTCGGTGGAAATAATCAGACTTTTCAATCAATCAATCAATCAATCAATCAATCAATCAATCAATCAATCAACTCTCTCAGACTTCTGAGAGGTTTAAAAAATTTAAAGGGGTGTTATTGGAGGAGGACTAAACGTGTTGATAAAGGTGGGAAATGTGCACAGCAGGTTGTAATGTGACTCACCTCGTCGTTGGAGCTACATGAGGACGTCTCCGCATTCTCATCTACAGAAAGAAATTTTTTTTAATAATTTCGGATGGATCGACTGTGGAATAATTACACACACATTGTTTAAAAATGTACATCTCTCAACAGTTTGAAATACAGAATTGCGTCCTAATTAACCAAACTGCTGTAAGTTTTGTTCCAGTAGCTCGGCATATTAATCCTCTCTCCTCCTTGTCGCCTTCTCCATCCAAGCATGCACTAACACACACACACACACACACACACACACACAGTCACTTACTTCTCCCTATGATTTTTCTGCATTAGGGATAATTTAATATTTTAACTTGTTTTCATTTCCCTTGCCATTGTATGGATCTTTTTGTTTTTGTGGTCTTTTCCATGTTTTATTTTTCATTTAGATTCTGTTATCTGATACAGTGTATCAGCTTTCATCTTGACTTTTGTGATGTTTTGATGTTAGTTTTGAGTTGCATTAATTAGGGAGAATTGTTTTCAACCTTCTAAATGTTGCTTTTAACCTTATATACTATCTTACACTATACACTATCTTCTGCTGTGGGCTGTTGTAATTGGTACCTGGCACAACAATATTAGTTATTGAAAGGAGGAAATGTTACCTGTAACATTAAAATTCAAATGTATCTGTTAAATTTAAGATAGTAGCTTAGTTGACATTCATTCAGTTACAGTGTTATTGGTTTGTGTTTGCATGGTTGTTACCTATCTAGTTAACTAGTTGGTTAGCTAAAAGCAAAAAACATCAATATAGTAACATTATTGAATAATGGGATGGCCATTTTCAGTTTTTTTCTTTTAGTTACTATAATCCTATCACCTGTTTCAGTTTGAACTTGTCTTTTTGTCCTTTTTTGGTGAAAGATATGCAACAATATGTTTTTTTTAACATAACTCAGTAGTTTTTACTCTCAGTACATTTTAAATGAGCTACTTTTCACTAAATAAAAAATGCTAACAATGCATTTTACATGGCAATAGCACAATCATATTAGAGAAATGTCACTCATACCATCAGCCTGTTTGTCAAGTCTGGGCCGCTGCTGCTGCTGTTGACCGTAATACTGGGCAAGTGAGTTAGCATAAGCATTAGCATGGATGTCAACCGCTGACAATGGTGTTCTTGTAAACTCCACATGGGTTTGATTAAGTCTCCGTCCTGAAACAGGCAAAGCAGTTATAGTTGTATTTCACTTGCAGTAAAATATAATAGATATAAATGAACATCCTCTATTGTTTGAGTCGTGATGTGACTAATAAGTGAGTAATAAAGAAAAGTGTAATACTTTTAACTATTGAACTATTGAATTTGTAGCACCAGTATGATTTTACTCTTGGCTCATTGCACCCTAGCAGAAAAAACACTGGTGTGTTTCACATACACACATGTAGGTTATCACTCTAGTGTCAATTCTCATTTCCAGCCTCTCCCCTTGTACTCCTAAGGCCGTGATCACATATGACGCTTTATTCAACATGCCTGGCATTTTGAACGCTGCCCTGGGTTCCAAGTTGAACATGTCTCAACATTAGCCATCCCAATGTCAAAGGATGTCATCAATGGTCACCTGCTTCACTGTGAGGCAAAAATAGCCCTTGAAACAGGCTCTATCTATGCGGAGCTCTTGGATGAGATGATAAAATTCTCAGTGCTCTGGTCTCCCTAGGAGGATGTCATGTGCACACATCCTCCATTTCAGAATGGGCTCCTCATTCTTCAACAGCAAGCAGAGCAATCACTAATTTTCTCTTGTCCATTTTCAGCTTAGCCAGCTAATGCTAATTAGACAAATGATGTAATGCTCCTTGTGCAGGTTGACCTCTTGCTGTCTCTCTGTTACTAGTGATGCTCACAGCTGCACTTTCTGTTTGAGCAGGAGAAAACAGCCTCCTATATACGATAAATATAGGGGGCTTAAAAATATATAACTACTTGCAGAGAGACACGGCTTGTTTGAGTGACGTGATCCAGCATTACAAAAAAGCAGTGAATAAATATATAATTGTAAATAATTGTTTTTGTGTTGGCTCCCATGAGTGCCATAAATAAATAAATAATGTCCAAATAATTTGATTAGCCTATTATTAATTATCTATGATAATTCTAATAGCTTGAGTAGCTGATACCTACCCCTGTATCTTCTGACAGTAATGGGCAACAAAATGATGGCTAGAAGGGTTACAATGGCCAGTACACTTATTGTGGTTATATGACGTTCCGTGCCATTGGAACTGATTCTGGAAGACATAAAAACATACATTCAGTAAGCTTCAAAGGTAGACTTGGTGCCGCGGCTTATTTATACTTTTGAGAGGACAATTATATAATTTATCATCTTATTTATTTATCAGTAATACGTTATCCTATTTCCAGGTTTCCTTGTGGTGGTTGTCTTTGTAGTGACTGGGAGTAGAAGGGGAGGAGGAGCTGTGGAAAAGATGGAGAATAAAGTGATTATTATTGTTGTATTATTGTTGCTAAGATACCTCATCAAGTCTGGTGTGAAGCACCGAATCCTTGTCAGTTTTGGCATGATATTCGTCATATTTAAAGATAGTGAAAATCAGCAGCTTCGGTATAAAAATATCAGCATCGGCCTTCAAAAACCCATGTTGACCGAACCAAATCTTTGTACATACCTGTAATGACGGCAATTTCAGCTTCAACAGAAATTGCATCCCAATGCGCCAAACAGCGGTATATTCCAGCATCATTTGGTATGGCACACATTTGTATGCTAACTGAGTCATATGATTTTGTGTTGACCACAGTGTCTTTCACAGACACACAACGATATCCATCCAGTTTGCACCATGTAAGGTCATCACCATAGTACCTAGGATACCTATCATCATGCAGATTGAATCTAAAAGACCTGTACCTAAAAGTCCTGCAAACTAATTTCATGGGTTTGTAGGCTATTACCTGAAATTTTCTGCGTTCTGGCCCATCTATATATAAATTGACTTCTGTAATACGATTATGAAACACTGATTCAACTCTGCCGTCTAGCATTTTTACCACACACTTGTAATATTCAATGTTTGAACAAGCCAAATTATCAATGGTCAGTTCTAGGGCAGACTGGAAATGATCGTCCACCATCTTCATTGCCGCACCACACTCTAAATTGTTGCACAGCCAATATTTCTGCAACTCCTGGAACTCCTGGGGATACTGGCAAGCAATCTTAAACTGCCGTTTGGCCTCTTCAGGAATGACCAGGATGGTAGGACTTGTTTGAACCTGGAGCTTCACTACCAAGGTCTTTTTGTCATTTTGGATGTTCATTGTGCATCTGTACAGTCCTGAATCATTGAACATCAGCTGACGCTTCTCCAGGGAGAATGAACTCTCAATGTCCAGAATCTTAAAATCTCCTCTGGTTCCATTTACAAGGCCCATGATGGTTTCTGGCTGGCAAACACTTCCATTTGACAGACGGCACCAGTATTTTTCTGAGGCATCCATGATGTCCCATCCAATGCCACATGACATTACTATGGACTTTCCGATAGTCCCAATCACCATGATTGGGTCGCGATCTGAGAAAAGTTTGTGGAAACATACATCAGTGGAGGATTAAAACCTTAAATTAAAGAACAGCCACAAAACATTTTCTGTTATAATAGGCCTGCAGTTCTATGTCAGCTGAATATACCTATGTTATGTGATTCATTTGATATTAGAATCAAACCTACACAGTAAAATTGCTCTCCGTCAGTTAATGTAACTCTTTAGATAATTATGAACAACCACGGCAGAGCCATATCAGCTCTATGAGAGGAAAAATAACTTTCCAATCAACTCCAAATAATTATCACTAAAAAAACAACACTGGAAAATTTGCTATGTACAAAAATAACATGGAAAATAGGATCCATCTGCTTAGAGTCCACTGAGTGACCTTTCTGAAAATAAATCTTGTTACTTTTTGTGGGTATGCCAATCTCAGGATTGAGTTGCCATGATGTTTTTCCATTGTAATTTATGTTATTATTAAAAATAACATGCACAGTATTCTTTCATTTTTTCCATTTAACTCTTGTGACAAGAGGACTTACCTTGAAATATATTTAACCAGTACTTTTTTTTTATGTTCTTTGATTTATAGCAAGCATACAAGCCGGAGTTATTGTGTTGGAGTCCAGAAAACGTAAACCTTTTCTCATCGTTGGTTTCATTTTTATCGTAACTGGTCAGGTTTGTCAACTTTGGACACTTAGTGTTGCAATTCACTGGGTAAGATGGGCAGACACATTTCCCTATGTCATCACTCCTTGAACACACAAGCGTTACAGAAGCACCAGTCGTCGTGTTGATGGTCAGCTCTGATCCACATACACCTGTAGAAACAAAGTAACATGGTCAGTGGTGTTTCTATAACGACGGCTACATTCTTTTATTAAATTATGTTTGAATCAGCTGTGGTCCTAATTGGACAAATCCTTTCAAAATAACCAATAATGTCAAATAACACTTAATGCAACCAGCAGCTGGTGCTTTTTGGAGCTCTTTTAAAAAGCGTGTCTATGCTACACCAATCTTTGTTGTGACTCATCTTAGAAGAATATAGCTTATCCTGCCTGTGAATACGCTAATGAGAAAATCAAGTGATTCATGACATATTTTTTAACTATAGTGGAGCAATAGTAAGAATTTCATTAACAAGCATTTATTCTTTAACTTAATTGGCTAAGTGAAATAAAATATTTTCATTCCTACATTGAGATGGTTTCCCTCTCAACAGAGAGAGGAAAAATAACTGCATTTAATTACCTGTTTTAGCTAATAATTCTTGTTTATGGCAAATACAAATATTTAAAATCTATACCTATTACTACTGGATTTTTAAGAATTATTCAAAATTTAAATCCATACCATATTTTCATATTATGCACTTAATTTGGCCATATCATGCCAACTTGCTTAATAAAAGCTTTTGCGGGCTGTATTGGTTTGGACACAAGTGCAGTCATGCTACTGTAAGGATAACATACCATGTCACCAGGCCACCCATTTCACAAAGTATACATCTGCCAAAGCTATTGGAAGCTGGTCTTAGAACTAATAGAGGAAATGATTACAGACTGAAGAAATTGCAGTAAAGGTGGGCAACTAAATAAAAGTTAAAGTGCCAGGCAATGGCACCAGGGGCCCCCACCCCCTATAAAGGATATGTATTATGTTAAATTGAAAAATTCACACCTATTACTGTTGTTCCGTTAGCGCAGACACGCCCATTCATACCTATGTACAATTTAGAGTCTCCAACAGTGCTAACTACTGAGACGCTGTGGTGTGGAGCAGCACACATGTAGGCCACCACCACAGTTAAGAACCACCACAGACGCTATGGTTCTGAGGACAAACTACAGTCTGGACTCATGTTCAACTATTTCTTCATGTGTTCTTAACTGCTATGAAGACCAAGGAAGGTAAATTACGGCAAAGAGTGCAGACAAGTCCATCATGATTAGCTTAAGTTAAAGGGACTGGAATTAGATTTTTTTTTATTCCCCCACCACCAAAATCTCTAACCTGGCCAGATGACCAGGTGACCAAAACTCCGTCCAATAAACAAGCTATTTATGAGTCCATGTGACTTTTGTTTACAAGCCCTAGTCCACTTTTCCACTATGGCTCAGACCAAAAAAAACTAACTGCAGGTGTGATTACACCATAATGTTCCATTCAGTAACCACTCATGCTTAGTGGATGAGAACATCGTCTTGCTGGAAGAGATGACTCCCTCTTGGAAGAGAAAATGTCATGACAAAATGAAGGCTATCACTCAGAATGGCTTTGCATTTCTTTCCTGCCCCCAAGTGTTGGAGTGGTTGACTTAAACATGCCAGACAAATGCAGCCCGTTCATCCTAGAACCTGGTTTTAAGCATATTCAAATGTTTCCTTTAATTTGGCAGTGAGCTGAAGCTCACTTATAAACATTTAGTTAAAAGTTATGTGTAATTGTCTCATTTAGTTTGGTCGACATATCCCATTTCAAATCACTCCACATCTTGTTTCATAGTGGGATACATAATTACTTCAATTTGAGTTTGTGTTGGACAGAAAATGTGAAAATAATTGTTTGTCCTAATAATTACTCCTTTTTAAGTTGTTAGTCAATGAATATCTATAGTATTAACAAATTGTTGCAATGGTGCAAAAATGCAATTAACGTAATATATGTATAATATAACATACGTATATTATATATTTATAAATGATCTACTCAGATAAAAAAGTTTATATATATACTATAAAGGATAATTATGAGGTTTTATGTGAAGTAATACACAATAGGCCATCTTAATTTACTATTAGATGAGAGTAACTTACCTTCCTCTCTAAGGAATAGAAATATGCAGAGTTGCGCAATGAAGCCCCTCATTTTCATGCTCATTCAGGCAACACAAAATCCTCCTTCAATGTGTTTATTCGTTTACTTATTTGATTAGATGGGACAAATATGACTGGAATGTACCTCCAATGACCAATACACCTACAATCCTTAATTTCCTTCTGCTTCTTCTACTTATTATTTATAGCAACTTAAGTGACTGACTTCCTCCACCCTCTGAGCAGAGGGTGGAGACCAACAGATGAACCAAATCAGCCTTGCTGCTCAAGTGGAAAGTTGTGGTTAACCTCACGGAATCGAGAGAGGAAATGAAGGTTGAAAATACTGATAAAAATGTTATTTATGACTACTGGTAGTCATAAATAACGTCAATGATCATAAAAGAACATAAAAGAACGTCAATGATCAAATCCTTAAATCCTGTGTTATGACATTTTCCGTTTTAATCCATTTATTGGGTAAATCAGGTGAGGTTCTGAAACCTATTATAAACTGAATGGTGTACTAAAGGTTTTTAATAGCATTTTAGAAACCATCAAATAAATCAGATAGCCTATGTATCCTAACTTTAACAAACTGAAATAGAATTTTTGACTCAGCCTTTAAGAGTAACACTTTATTCCTTCTGAAAATCAACAGTGAAAATATCAGCTTGATTCAATTACTAATCAGTAGTAATAAGGTTTCTCTTGTGTGTCTCATTTTCCATAGCGTAGGCCGAAGGAGTTCAGGTTATATGAGGACAGATCTTGACGTTTCTTGGTCTGGTGGGGGACCACCTTTGGGAACCACCATCTTCCCATGGGGGACTTTGCCCCAACCAGGGCATTGGCTTCATCAGCAGGTAAATTCCCGGAGGATTTTGATGAAGGCAGCGCTGTCTCGCTGGCTAAATCCCTCAGGGCTTTCAGTATCACCTGGTCTGGACTCTCTGCTGACAGAAAAATAGAGTTCATGCTAGGATTTGACCAATATGGGTTTTTAAAAGCTGATCTTTTTAGACTGAAGTCACAGATAGTTAGATTGTGCATTGTGCTGATATTTGAATTTCAGCATTTTCATGCCAAACAATTTCCAGTATTCAGTGTTTTCTCCAGAATTTCATTCTGGTCAGCGTGGAAAAGCCTCTGAAACTGCATTTAGACCATCATGCGACACTAAAACTCTCCATTGAAACCCACACAAATTTAGGGTTAGCAGCTCTTTAATTAAGGCAGGGTGACCACCTAAACTCTGGAATATATTACTGCCTTTAAAAAAATTAATTAAAAAAATAATTACATTAAAAAAAAGTAAAAAAAGTAGAAGTAAAAACATTATTGAACAATCAAATTAATAAATAAAATGTACAATATATATATGTATATGTATATATACATATATATATATGTATATATACATATATATATATTTCAGGTTTCACAGGCTTTGTGTCAGGGAGGAACATGGACGACACTAACTGGCTGAATATTTAATGAAAGGACAATATCGGCCCCATATATCAGCAAACACATATATGGGTCTAATACCACTTCATACATTGACATCTGTATTTACAAGGTGGTTTTACAGCCTTCCAGTACATTAACTGTACCATCATTGTAGAGGATGGACCTCAGATTGCTGTTGCTGTAGGCCTCTGTTGGCAAAGCAGCCAGCATCAGAGCTACGGTGAGTTGTAGCATCATGTCAGTCAGTGGAGCCACAGCTGAAGTTGCTCTGCAAGAAGAAAGATAAGATAAGATATGCTCAGAGAACGTGCAGAAGTGTGCAGAAGTGTACAGAAGGAAAAACAGTGCAGCAAATAGATGTGAAATGAGTGCAGTATATATACAAGTAAATATAAGTAGATATATAATACTTATATATAATAGATATATAAGTATGTATACATATGTGTGCATAAAAACATATGTGCTATGCATGTATATAAACATACTGTATGTATGTATAAACACATATAACAACGCGTTATGGGTTGCAATGAAATGATGAGAAGCATTTGCTCTGTATGGCCCGGTACATTCAAACTGAAGCGGACAGGCTTTCCAACTGGATGGCTAAGCAGTGGTTGCCGGGCAACTTGCCAGGCTGACCTTAGTGCAAACACACCCTGCAGAGATGAAAACTTACCAATATTTTGATCAATAATTCATAAGTGCCCTTTTTAATGTTTTGTCTCTTTAAGTCCATGTGCATAATGTACCACGATGCATTCTATGTTGTCGTTCATTACGCCATGAGTCAATGTCACATGGTGTTTTTTTTTTTAGATGTCTATCTGTATTTGATGCAATAAACAAGAAAAGAGAGGAAAAGCGACTCCCCGCAGTGATATACAGGACGGAAAGGCTGATATATTGATCAGTCACAATCCACCCCAGGGTCTATTTTAACACATAAATCATCTTAATTTCACTAGTTTCATTTAACTTTAACTATTATCTCACTACTACTACTATCTCACTTTATATTCACATGGCACACAATTCAATACAAACCTGGCACTTAACAAGCAATTTGCTCTAACTGACATAACTCACAAAACACATTTGTATTGGGACTGAGGAAATACATGTATACTACCACTCAAAAGTTTGGGGTCACTTAAAAATGTCCTTATTTTTGAAAGAAAAGCAATTTTTTTTCAATTAAAATAACATTAAATTGATCAGAAATACAGCTGATACGGCTGATTTTTAATGGAATATCTACATAGGCGTACAGAGGCCCATTTTCATCAACCATCACTCCTATGTTCCAATGGCACATTGTGTTAGCTAATCCAAGTTTATCATATTAAAAGGCTAATTGATCATTGAAAACTATTGTGCTGATTAAAGAATACAATTGGCCTTCCTTAAGCTAGTTGAGTATCTGGAGCATCAGCATTTGTGGGTTCGATTATAGTCTCAAAATGGCCAGAAAAGAAGAACTTTCTTCTGAAACTCGTCAGTCTATTCTTGTTCTGAGAAATGAAGGCTATTCCATGCGAGAAATTGCCAAGAAACTGGAGATTACATAACGGTGTGTACTACTCCCCTACAGCGCCAACTGTCTCTAACCAGAATAGAAAGAGAAGGGAGTAACTGAGCAAGAGGACAAGCACATCAGAGTCTCTAGTTTGAGAAACAGACGCCTCACAGGTCCTCAACTGGCAGCTTCATTAAATGGTACCTGCAAAACACCAGTCCCAACGTCAACAGTGAAGAGGCGACTCCAGGATGCTGGCCTTCTAGGCAGAGTAGCAAAGAAAAAGCCATGTCTGAGACTGGCCAATAAAAGGAAAAGAATAAGATGGGCAAAATTATCAGCAACATATGTTTAACCCCAGAATGGTTATTAATCTGTTATCAATTTTATTGCTTATTTTTTTTAAATTTTTGTTGTGTGCTTTATTCTGTTTCATTTTTCCCGCTCTATCCTATTACCTTTGACTTCATTTCCCCGCTGTGATCAATAAAGTTTAATCTTATCATCTTATCTTAAAAATGTGGGTAGGGAAACGTTTCCCACAATGCTCTCCTGTCTCAGAAACTGAGGCGCCCTTGAGCAAGGCACTTCACCCCGATCGCTCTAGTGGAGCTGCAGTGGCCACCGGTAGAAGGCTGTGTCTGGCATTCTCTTGATGAATACTTCCCTACGTAGGCAAACAGCAGCAACTTGGTTTGGAGCGTTTTAAAGGTCAGCGGTTATGCCGAGGGTTTAGATTTAGACAACATTTACAACCATAAATGCCTTTTCAGGACAGGTGATAAATTACAGTAACTTTTTGTAATTTTGTTACAGCATGCAGTTACTGCTTTTTAGCGTTGTCGGGCAGAATAAAGGTCTAAAAGAAAAACTCACCTTTGTGTATTTGGATATCTGTTGTAAGGTTACAGCATTACACTGGGGAATTCAGTCATAGTCTCAATCCTGAATATCTAGTTTTTCCAACCCTTTTCCATATTGGTGACTGAGCCAACAGCATGAAGCAGAACACTGGCCAAGTCCCCATAATGACTGGGAAATGTAGTCATATTCTAGATTCTGATTGGCCAACCCTTTTCCTTATTGGTTGCTTCCTGTTCGTAGCGTCAGCCAACGTGATATAAACCACTGAGCCGGCTGCAGGGCTGTTTCACTGCAGGCTCACCCAGCGAAGACAGCCAAGATGGTAAGTGGTGTAAGCTTCGTTCACAGCAGGGGTTCTGGGTTCTCCATGTGCCCAGATAGACTACGCTGTACATCTTATACATTGTTGGAGTGTGTTAAGTCGGTGTCTGTCAGTAATAACGGTAGCACAGTTTTCTGGTAGGAATAGGGGTGTTGCTATGACTCCTGTGACTACTATCTCTGTTGTGGCATTACACAAAGTGTAGGTTCGTTTTAATCTATATATCTGATGTTCATCAACACGTTTGATTCACACTTACGACAGACTTATCGACTTTATTGGTTTTATCATCTTCAAACAAATTCAAACAGGTTTCATATCTGCGTGTTAGATATTTATAGTAAAATCGAAGCTTATTTCTGTTGAGTGATTAACGCTCGTCTGAAAAAACATGTTAAGGTGCTGAGGAAGACGTTCAAACAGAGAGAGGAGAATATATCTGCTTACTTACATGTTTATTGTTGAACCTTCAGCCTCGACAGTGTTACAACATTTCTACCATTCCTCGTCAGATCCTGTTTCTTCACCGAGAACTTCTCATTCGAGAGATATATGTAATATCTGTTGTGTAATAGTTTATTGTGTTATTGATCATGCTGATTGAAGGTTATTCAGCTGTGGGTCACTGGAGAATTGCAAAAGGCAATGTAAAGGATGCTCTGATGAAAGCGTAGCAGCACATGTTACATTTCCAAGTCCAGGAAGTTTCCTCTGTTCTCATTTCTATTGAGGGAAACTTCTCTAAATCGAAATGAACGGTGCATTATTCTCCTTGTATGGTCAACGATAAACCAGTATTGATCTGAGATAGGGGAGAGGTATGTGACAGTATATTGCAGGTGGTATATCCTGGGGGTGTGGTGCAGGTCCAGGACATTGAAGTTATCTGTGTGGCAACCAAGCCTGCTATCAGGTGACGACACGGACATTGATTAACTGCGAGGGGCGACAATAGTGGATAGAATTTATTATTTTTATTATTATGGTTAATGATTAGAAGAATGAAGTCAGTAACTTTTTAGGGGAAGCCCCAACATGTCTGCATGAGTCAGACTCCAGAAGGCCATCATAGGAGTCTTTTTCTGCTTTTATCTGCATTTATACACCTATAGCAAGGTGTGGCGTGGATCATGGTAGAAGGTTCCTGAGCTTCTCGTGACTCTTTATGGTTTTACTGTCTCCTTATGATGGCCACATGTCAGTGGTCAAACATCCCCTTCCTATTTCAGTACTTTTACAGCCCCAGGTACGCCGTTCCACCCTGGTTGATCATCAACACAGCTAAGATAACCTTTCTGATCGCTTCATGGTCACAGAGTTTCTGTTCGTCTCACATAGCCCTTCGTCATGTAGTTTGCCTTATAGTGTCTTTGCAGCATGTACAGGAAGAGTCTTGTTCCAAAATGAAAATATCCACCAACTGAAAATAGATACACATGGCTTCACACTAGTTTCACTGTATGCTATCCCTTTAAAATGTTTCTCACACTTTTCTTTTCAAATTATTTGCAAAAGGTTCGTAAATGAAGAGTCTCGTTCCAAACTGAGGTATCCACCAATCGCAAAATGACAAAACCAAAACTCACTATCATGTAAATAAATATATATTTTTCATTTTGGGATGAAACATTCTGCAAAAAGTCATGCACTGTCAGCATAGGTCATCAGGGCGAGCACAGTGACGGACATCTTGATTTGTATGCTACATTGTTGACCGTCATTAAAGGCGCTCTTGTCTGAATACCAGAACATGACATCTTGCAAACCTCTCCGTCTAAATGGCATATTGGATTCCTGGCTTCCCAAATCTCTACGCTCCGACCTTTAGTGGTGTCGGAATACAAAGTCCACGAGTTTCACGAAATTTGTTATGTAAAAGAGACCAAAGCCATAAATGACGGGCTGTTTCCTCATTTCTATCACTTCCATTCTGTGTGAAGTTCAACAAACGGTCATGAGGAAACAATTTATCCATCCATCCATCCATCCATCCATCCATCCATCCATCCATCCATCCCTTTGCAACAATTCTCAATGACTAACTTTTGTCATTTCCCATTACAGAAAGTGACCAACATGACATTCAAGGAGGGGCATGAGTTTAAGGTCCGGGTCAAGCCCAAGGACGACTGCTCTTCGTAAGTCCTCTTCATCATATTAAAGGCAGTTTGTTGTGCTCGGGCCTGTCGATGGCGTCGCCTCTGAAGTAATGCTGTGGTTCATCTTTACTGTAGGTCAAGACAGCGACCGCTTAGCTGGAACGCTCCACTTTCTGCTTTTGCATTTTGGTTAACACTAGCAAGGCCAATGGATTTAGGTGGTCTAAGAGAAGTCCAGAGAAGGAAAAGAAGGAAAAGTTTGAAAGCTGAAATATTTCAGCTCTAAACTTCATAACAGCCATCAACTGACTGCGGTTTGGCCTTTCTAGAGTTAACTGAGATTTGAAACACTGAGCGCTCAGACCTCAAAGACCTCCACACATGACCCTAGCGAAGGAACTGTTTTATCATGTACTGTGAATGATGATGCTATGCTGCTCCCTAATTGGCTGAGTAACCATCCAGTGATCACTGGGTATGGATGTTTCTCTTTCCCTCTCCAAAAAGCAGATTGCTGTGCACACGCGCACTTCATTTTGTAATATTTACTTCCTTTAAAGTTGACACTAAATACCTTGTCTCACTTGTTCCCCGTCCACGAGTATCCTGACAACCAAGCCTTGATAATCATGTTACTATCTGTGCATGTGCTTCCTGGTCGGATCCTCACCCAAGTTTATTTCCATTTATGTACTTGCTGTACGTTGTCTCTGACCACCTGCAGAGGCGGTTTGGCTGAACGGATCTTCAATGTGTCTTGGGTGCATTTGTCTGGGGTTTTTTTTGCTGTTAAGGTCATCTAAATCCATCACAATCATCTAGGATACATGCTAGTACCCAGAGTCAAGGCAGGGCTTTGACTTCCACTTTGTGAGAACACGTATATGAAGCTATCAAGTGGAAATATCTGGTTAGAGATTATCTGTCAGATCATCTGCTCTCAGATTTCAGATCTCAGACGTGGTTTCAGTTCTCTTTTTAATCAAGGAGAACCTGAGGTAAGCTAATAGTTAATCTGTCCATCTTCCTCTTCTCCTTTCGCCCTGCCTCCTCCGTAGCTTTGCCATCAACATCGGTCATGATTCTGACAACATCGCGCTGCACTTCAACCCCCGCTTTGACTGCGACGACAGCGGCACCATCGTCTTCAACTCCTCCTCTGGGGGGTGCTGGGGAGATGAGCACCGCGACGGAAACTTCCCCTTCCGGCGTGGGGAGGAATGCAAGGTGTGTGTGGGAGTGTGTGTGTGGGAATGTGTGTGTGGAATTCTCTGCAATCGCTCAACTTCTTCTTTAGCGTGATCACATGTAATGTAGTCACTAAGATATGAAGGAAGTGTGTTACAGGATGAAGATCTCTCTCTGGACACTTTTACACACATATATATTTATTTATAGTATTTGTATAGTATATATAGTATAGTATATAGTGTATAGTATATATTATAGTATTTGTTTTTCATTCCAAAATGCATATCCACTTAATTGTCATTCCTCATTCCTGTAATGATTTTATTGAAACTATCACATTCTACAACATTAAAATGGTGGACATCTTATTTTGAAATGAAACTCATATCTTTTAGAGAATCAAGCTGCAGCCTCACAGCTTTAGTTTAGACAACAGTGGCTGTAATCTCCTCCCACTTCTTTTTTTTGGGTTGATTGTAGTTCATAAATGGCTATGCTGCACTTGTAGTCTAAAAGCAAATTTTACCACCTCAAGTACTTTTTCATTTATCCAGAGAATTGCCTCCATCTCTGCTTCACATTCATACAGTTCCTCACATTTCCACCTGGGAGCTGCCCAGTACAACCACAGTTTTCTAGTGTTTGCCACTGGGAACTACACCCGGGGTGGTCTCCTTGGTTTTATATATATATATATATTTATTAAAGATTTGACTCAAGATTAAGCCACATAATCTTTGTAGTAGTAAGGAGGATATTAACGGTCTTGCTATCTGTGCTGTGACGTTGTTAGGTCAACAGACGCTGAACTATACTAAGACGAAGGGGTTTATAGGCTCATAAAACATAATAGCAGCTGAGGGAGCGATATAGACTCTCCTAGATGCTGCAGTTCTGCTCGGTTTCAAAGTCAAAGTGCTGCTGCAATCATCTCTCTACCCACATTTTCACAATCTTCCTTTGATGTTGTGGTTCAGGACTTTGAGCGTATGACTGAAACTACAAAGTAAACTCTTGCTTTCACTCCCCGTCTCTCTCTTTCTTGTCTTTCTCCTTCGTTTCTTCCCCCAGTTCCACATCAACTTCAACATGGAGCAGTTTTACATCAAACTTCCTGACGGCAGCATGATGAACTTCCCCAACCGCCTGGGAGACGTCAAGTACAAGCACTTTGACGTCACCGGCGATGCGAGGATCATCGGCATCAAGATCAAGTAGAGGTCGACCTCTCCCTGAGCCTTGACTCTTGACCTGAAAGAGTCCCGTGTGTGTGTGTGTCTGCACAGCTTTTGGTGTTTTGGGTGAAATGTTTAATCCTTTACATCACTATGAGCCCAGACCATTTAACTTTTGTCTGCCGAAGCTTGTGAAAAAAACGTCGACCGCCAGCGAAAGTTTATACCAACTTGGAGCTCTTATTTTGTAATGAGAAGAAAGGGCCTGAGGAGGGCGCCACACCGAATCTCAATTTACTGTACTTTCTTGTCATGTTGCCTCTGGGAGCCACTGGGTTTGCTAATAAACGCTGTAAAACAAGAAAAATTGTATTGTTGTGTTGTTGTATGCTTTTTTATTGACATGCAGTGGATGGAGTCATTCTCTCTCTCCAATCATTCAATTGTAATCTGAAACGGTGACCTCTGTTGACCTCTCTCTCTCTCTCTCACACACACACAACATATGCTCTCCCATTTATGTTCAAGTCTTATTTGCGTATTGCGGCATGCTTGTTTTTTAACACTATGCAGTTGATTGAGTCATCCATCACTCTGTCTCTCTCACTCTCTCTCTAACACACACATGCACACACACACAACCTGCCAGTGATGCCACACCTAGTGTCCTCCATGCCTCCGTTCAGACATGGTATACGACTGTTTATTGGACTGGTCTGCAAGTTGCAAGTATAATAAAAGTGCAAATTGCACACTATAATAGACGAGATAGAATAGATAGAGCAGAATAGAAGAGACATCTTCATCTTGGCAGAGGGAATGACATATGACCAAGGCGAGATGAGGCTCAATCCTACAGAGACAATTTACAGGAAGACTCAAAGATAGCGGTGGCCGGAGGCTGAGGAATGTAACACGATGCAACCACATTCCCTGGAAGGAGATGAAATAACCTATATGTGTGTGTGTGTATGTGTGTGTGTGTGTGTTAAGATAGAGAGAGTAAGAGAAAGAGATAGTGTGTGTGTGTGTGTGTGTGTGTGTGTTTGAAGTGGGTAAAGAGGATAGATCTGTCAGAATGAAGGAATATCATTTTCATAGGTGAATAAAAACACTCCCTGTTACTGGGGAGTACACTATACTGTACTATACTATACTGTACTACACTGTACTATACTATACAAATATTAGTATACTACTGTTTAAGGCTAAAAAACAGCAGAATTTCATGCAGCCACTTAAGGTCCGGGTCAAGCCCAAGGACGACTGCTCTTCGTAAGTCCTCTTCATCATATTAAAGGCAGTTTGTTGAGCTCGGGCCTGTCGATGGCGTCGCCTCTGAAGTAAATGCTGTGGTTCATCTTTACTGTAGGTCAAGACAGTGACTGCTTAGCTGGAACGCTCCACTTTCTGCTTTTGCATTTTGGTTAACACTAGCAAGGCCAATGGATTTAGGTTTTCTAGGATGATTTTTGTGATTTTCTTCTTCAGTGTTGGAGTTCATGCCTTTGCTCTGTTGTGTGGCATTTCCATGTTGTAACCTTTTCATTGTAATTCAAACTATATTTATTTAGACAATAATTGACATTTGACCCCCAGCAGATGTAAAACATCCTATTAAATGTGTATAATTCAGATAAATATAACACGTTTCTCACAATGATATTTTATCAACAATGTCATGAAGGTAGAAATTCACGGACATGGACTAAAATAAGTTAAAGCAAATTAAACAGTTTCCAATTTCGTGGAAAAATACCAGAATAAAAATCTTTCCCTCGGCACATTTCACATCTTGAATGTACGTGCTCACTGTTCAATCACAGCTATTCATCCTCTAAAGTTCTTGCAGGGGTGTGCTTATAGCTGACCCTGTGTCAGCCCTGCTTGACCCGGTGGACTGACCTTTCTGGGCCAAGTAGTCTTTGTAGTTCCGGGTCAGAAGAGTGTAAAGTAATGGATTAATGCAGCTATTCCCATATGTCAGACATGTGACAAAGAAATTCACATAATTGTGAGTGGCCGGAGACAGAGCCTTGAGAGACTCGGGAGAGAAGAGCTTTGCTAGCTGCCACCCCCAGAAAGGCAGGAAACAGGCCCAGTAGGCCACGATGATGCTGAAGATCATCGACACCACTTTCTGTTTGAGCCCTCTCCTCCGGGCAGAACGGCTGCTGCCTCTTAAGCTGGCCTGCGCTGCCCAGTAGTGCCTGGCGACCCCCACATACAGCCCCACGATGACCAACCCAGGGACTAAAACACTGGTAAGAAACAAGACGGTGATATAAGCCTTGAAGGCCTCGTGGGTCCAGGTGGGGAAACAGATCCTCTTAACCACGCCGGCCGCGTTGGGTTTGCCCTCCTTCAGTCGGATCATCACCATCATGGGCAGCATCAGAACGAACGCTACCCCCCAGATAATCCCTGCCGCCAGCCTACGTTTGCGGGAGGAGGACCTGCGGGCGCTGAAGGGTCTGGCCACGGCACGGTAGCGCTCCACGCTCATAGCGACCAAGACAAAGACGCTGGCGTGCATGG
>CABFOQ010049085.1:0-15106 GCA_900660455.1 Gephyroberyx darwinii | reverse complement strand
CGGTGCTCCCTGGTCTTTGACTGTTGTTCACTGTTAGCTGGTTTCACTTATTTCAACCATTTTCCTCTTTCCAGGAGGGCGGTACATCGAGTTATTCCTGAACTCCATACCAGAGACCAATGAAGGGTGAGACATGTCAAACTAAAAAACTGAATTCAGCAAAATGTAGGCCTCATGCTGCGTTCATGAGGTTTCTGAAAATCAGAAATTCCAGTGTCCTACTAGGAAAAAATGGACTGGCTCTTCAAGTCAGAATTTCATGTAGGAAACTCGGCCAGGATTTCTCCACCTCGAGGTTTCCAGGCGTCAGCGTGTCTGGATGCTCTGGAAACGCTCCACAGCATCACTTTTAACGCTTACTATCCTCAAAACACACTGGAGTTCCTCCAGCATCACATGAGCTTAACTCTGGGTGGTGAACAGTCAAACATAAATCTGAAATGTAAAGTTGAACTTGCAGTCGCTAACATGCTATGCTAACTAGCTAGTTGGCACTGCCACGTATCATTGACCTGACAGCTGCTGCACGGGGAACCGTTGTATTTTCTCTTGTGGGCGTCCAGGTTTCTTTCTTCCCTGCAACACATGGAGGTTGTAATTACAGCCTACCAGCTGCGATGATCAGATTTCTGACTTTCATGAACGCAGCATAACACAGCTAATGCCTTGCTGGGGTTTAATGTCACTATGTAGAGAAAAGTGTTGGGTAACAAACTGGAGTAATGTGGCTTGTTGTGGATTTCTTGTGAATTGTCTCTTAGACAAATGTTTAATTGATTTAAATCATTATTCAATGGATTTAATATTTATTTTTTAATCTATTTATTCTCATATTATCTGCTGCAGGTGAATGCTTCAACACAGATCCTTCCACGAGACGATGTATTTATTTTCCCTGGACTGACAGGAAACGGAGCAATAAACATTCCTGGTGTCTGAAGAAACGTGTGAACTGTCTCCATCTGGAGGATCGACTTTTACAGTTCAGATATAGTTTACTGTGTTCACTCATGGTTACTTGGCTGATGTGGTGTGGTCCACTTCACAGACGTCCTTAGGGCTGCTCAGCCATCCAACATCCAGAGGAAAAGATAGTTCAACTCTGATCAATAAAGAAATAAAAAGGTATAATCTTGGTTTAAGAATTGAATTTCCTTGTCAGAAACTGAAGTTACAAATAAAAACAATACAAACTTCAGTTCACTCATCAGGTCCCAGAAGCACCAAGACCTCCATGACTTGAAGGGTCATTCCTCTATCAGGTCATCCAGAAGGTCGCTGGTCTGAACCGAGCGGTGATGATGCTCTAACACAAACATCATCTGATGTTTCATTTGGGAGTTTCCAGAATTAGACAAGCAAGACATGAAAAGCAGCAGAAAGAAACTGACAACATGGTCAGATTTGGTGTCTGATGGGAGAAGGACCTTAATGTTTTTTATTACATCAACAAAATGAGGATTTACCGCTAATCAGACTGGTCATGAACGCACCAGGACTCCTGTCCTCAGGTCGTTTGACGATGCCGAGGTTAAAGAAAGTCACACAAGTACCTTAATGAAGTAATACTACAGCTACTCCCTCTCAGCTCATCTGAAACCTGTTTCTCCAAAGCTGATCCTACACAATAAAGGTCCTGTCAGAGATGTTTCATGTTCAGGTGGCTGCAGCGGTGAGAGGATCAGCAGTGAAACAGTGGAATCAAATCCCAGTAAAACATGATAAAAGTTTATTGATGATCAAAGAAGCATTTACATCTCGTGTGTTAGTTTTCTGTTCAGCCTCTAATGTCCTCAGACTATTAAAAATAAAAACAGCAAAGTTAGAGAGAAACCCGTCTATTTAAAACTGTATTGCACTATGAGAGCTCAAACTAAAGAGGAATCTACTGTAAAGAGGATCAAGCACAAGCCAGCTCGGCCACCAGACCGGAGGTTAGTCGTCATCATGAAATACTGTCCAGGATGTCGTCAGGAGATGATTTGAGCCTTTTCAGTTCAAATTACTACAGAACACAAAGCACTTCAGAGCTAGCGGGTTAGAGCAGCGTCTTGGAGAAACATTTCAACAAGATTTAAGAGGAACTGCAGCTTCAGCAGCTCCTCCGGATCACCAACGCATCCCGTGTTTCACTTTTAGATTTTAAAATCGAGGTTAAAATACTGTCAGTTGACCTTTAATACACGAATCCATGATCCACTTGGTGGAGAGTCAGTTTTAAACGCGTCCATGAACAAGATGATGAGTCTGCAGGTTTTCACTCCGAGCTAACAGCTGGTTTCACCGACGTACTCTTCAAATACAGGCTGTCAGATTTAAGACTTGAGACTTTCTAATGGTAGAAGGAAATAAAACCTTCTTCTAACTTGGTAGAATATAGGTGACTGGGCTGGTTTCCCACTAGAAAACCATTTGTAACCTGAAACTGAATCTAAGAGTTAACTTTATATCAAAGACCTTCAAGGCCTCGTGTTCAGATCATGTGATTTAAGAGGTTTTAGACCTGCAGACGCCCGGAGGTGGAGGACTAGCGGTGAGACGAGCTGCTGTAGTGATTCTGTGGAATGAAAACCTGCAGCCTCCTGGCTCTCATGGCTGGAGAGCTCTGCTTCAAAGTGACTAGAGTGGAGGCCCCCCGGGGTCTGCTGGAGCTGTCGGACCCCCCGGGGCTCTGTGGGAGCCAAACATGCCGAACACATCTTGAGTCATGAAGTCAAAGTGCCTTCTTGCAGTGCGATTTAGAAATCAATGCCTTTGGTGTTATTGTTGGGAACCTCCCTACACGTGTCATCGTATGGTGCAGGTGGGAGGAGCTTCAGGGCGGGGTGGAGGCGTACTGCTGCAGCAACAGGGAGTAGCAGGCGTCACACACGTTCTCCGGGTGGATGGAGGAGGGTAAGGGCAGCTCGTTGGCCAGGCAGCTTTCACAGAAAACCCCGCTGCAGTTCTTGCATTGTTTCTAGAAAGAGAAGCAGGGAACATCGGCCATGAAGTTAGGATGAGACGGCAGACGGCGGCTGGAGGCGGAGTCTCTTTAATCTGGATTACATCACGCTAGATTTGTGTTCTCAAATACATCTTTGGTTGTTACTGAGACACAGTGGGGGGGCTCCTGTCATACATCATACACACTAAAATATATAAGTAACACCCGGCTGTGCGTTCAATAACAGTGTAGAATGAGTCTCTTCTACCAATAGATGTCATATCCATCACAGATCTGTAAATCTGTCTCTCTACATCGATCCCCTCAAGTCCATCAATGTTGTGTCTTCATTTTAAAGGTGGCAACAACATTTTTAATAAGGTTTCTTCATAGGAAATGAAATAAAATATACTATTTAAAATTACAGTTTTACTGGTTGGCCAGAATGGGCCCTCTCCACGGAGGCGGGGCCTCTCCAGGGAGGCGGGGGCCTCTCCAGGGAGGCGGGGCCTCTCCAGGGAGACGGGGCCCTCTACTGATTGTACAGGTGATGAAGGTAGACTGATTAATGTTTTACAACAAACCAGTTAAATCTGAAATACTAATACTAATACTACTAAAGGACTTTAACAGCCAGACTGTTGGTTCCCATCTGTTCTTCTCAGATGGTGAGTTATGTAAGTTCTTCTGAGATTCAAGATTAAAATATCTAAATGTTCTCAGTGTCTTGGACCGGACCGGACCGGTTCTGGCAAACAGTTTCAAGTAAAAACCTGGAAATCAATTCACCTTTAATGTGTTTCAGAGTTGGATATAAACAACAAATCTCAACAACTTTTGGGTCACAGATAAAGTGACACCACAGATAAAGTGACACCACGGCCTCATCACACCTGAACAGCTTCTTGATACTTGGTTGTCATTAGTTAGTATTTTAACTCTTAAAACTTCATATTTGTACTCTACTATATACATGACACTTGGTTTCTGTTACTGAGTTAAACTTCTCTAGGCCTCTTGATGCTTCTGGACGACAACACTGTCAGAACTGTCAGACTAAATGAATGAAGTTTGTATCAGAGGCGATGAAAACACATCAGCAGGTTTTGTGTTTCCTCTTTAAAACACAACCACACCCTCCAGAGGTTTACAGCGGCACTGAACATGGTGAACCTTTATTGTGAAGGACGGTCTTGAACGGTCTTCCATTGCTGTACCTTGATCTTTTGAATGGAGTCCTCCTGTTCACACAGAGCGCAGATGGAGGGCTGACTGATGTCCAGGAACGACTCGTCCTGGTCGAGACAGAGTGAAGCTACGTTAACCACCGAGTCACCAAGTCTGCTGTTAAAGACTTTTAATTCATGGTGAAACTATAAAGATGGCGCTTGAGTTGATCAGAACAAAGGAAACCACAGGAACAAAATCAAAATGTGACTTGATGAATCAGCTTTCACAGTAAAAGGTTTTGTGTAGTGTTGATGTTGACATGGACCTACAGTACAGTACAGTCCGAGGCACCCTACATTTTATATATAAATTTGTTCTTAAATGTCTTTTTTTTGTTTTCTGCATCAGGTTTACATTACTGCTCTTTTATTTTGATATTTAGAAACTTTTCATTTCATTACTGTTGTAGAGTTTTGCACTGTACTGTACGTCAGGTGAAATTTGAGTTCATGCATCTTGGACCTCACCTGTTCATCCTCATTTTGTGACAAGGACCTTAAAGATGGGAGGAGAGAAAAAAAAGTAATTATTTCCCCAAACTCATCCCCATGTTGCCTCTGTGCAGTCGGACTAACTCCCATCACAACTCACATGCTGGAGCTCAGACTCGTCCTGTCCTCCAGCCCCACGCGAAGCTGATCGTTCCTTTTGACGGCTTCTAATTCCTGGAGAAGATGTACGAGAACACAGGAAGTGTAAAAGGACAAAGTAACTCCGCTTCAGACTGACGCTCAATTCAACACGAGGACAGTTACTCTACCCTCCGTATGTCCGTGTGTTGTCTTTGGCTCTGGGGGATGCTGGACTGTCGGACTGCAGCGTCCAGGTTCTGCTCGCTCCTTCGCTCCCTCTCCTTCCTCAGCTCCAGGTCCAAATTAAACCTGGAACCAGAGCAGGAACCCAAACGGAGCATGAAGCACCGTGAAGCTTTACGTTTCGAAGTTCACAGTGATGGTGCCTTGTTATGTAGGAGCTTCTGTCCTCAGGATATTAAGACATTAAACACAACCAACAACGACTGCTGCCACTGCTCTTTCCATACGTGCACACTGGCATTCACATTGCACTTTTACAGTTTTACATTGTATTTTTATATTGTTTAAACTGTATTTCCTTTTTCTCTCATATTGTAGTATCTCCTAGTTTAGTCCTTTTCTATCTCTAGCAGAGATCAGAGCATGTCAACTCGCATTTCACTGTTATAACTGTATGTGACAAATAAACCTGAATCTTGTTTCTTCTCAGTATTGTTGTAAAAATGAGAGGCATGCAGAAGACGATCAAGAGACATCATGAAAAAAAACACAAAATCAAGCAAGCAGCAACCTCCTCTTTGCGTCAGGAAGAAACCGGGTTCATGGGAAACGTGGTCTTCATTTTGGGAAACACTAGCTAACAATGCTACTGACGTGAGGTAGATGTTTGTTGTTCACGATAATACCAAGGTCGCTCTATTCATCTGACTATACATTCATGTTTAAAATGTGATATAGCACCTTACAAATCCTCCCCAGATCCAGAACCATCTCCATTTATTGTTAGCTCCAGTTCCCGCTGATGTTTCCCTCAGGTTACCTCTGTTTCCTCAGCTGCTCCACCTCCTCCTGCAGGCTCTCGATTTTGTCCCCGAACTCTTGTTTGAAGAGCCGGTTGGCCTCCACGGCCAGATCCCTCTCTCGCTCTGCCTGTTTGGATCTGGGTTGGAGTCACATAAACTCATGGTAAAATGAAAACTTAATGAAAACAAACGGAAAGAAATCTAAAAAAACAAAATCTCTTCTGTAAGTATCAAAACTCAAAGGAGGAAACACAAAACTTTAGTCAAAGAAGATGAAGCAAGCCGGTTTTATTGATCCATTTTATTAGCCTAGTGGTTACTACAGTTTACACCAATGTTAGGTTCACATACAATTCAAATTAATAACTTAATGTTGCCCTATCTGCTCCGTCCTGGCTTTCTACACTTGATACTGAATGACAACAAAGCCCCTGGATACTGGCCCCTGACCATCCTGTCATTTTGACGGGAGGTAACCAGGATTACCTAGTTACTACCTATCCAGGACGCCTGCCTGTTCTCCGCAATGGCCAATGTGTATTCACTCACGTTAAATCAGTCCATCACCAGTTACTCATCTCAACATCGTCCACGTGGGACACAACCGGCAACGTTTCTTACCGTCGTCAAAAGCTTCAATGGGGCAATTTCAAGAAAAGCTTAAGAAATCAAGAGCGGATCGGACGTGGCAAACACTCCGCCAAAGAATACAAGAAGGGCTGCTAAGAGGATCGATCAGTCCACACTACTCAAAGCTGATGCTGGAGAGCCATTGCAGGAGGTTGTGGGGAGGTGGTTCATTTTCAACAACAAAGGAAGTATCATACCAGAAAGAAAACGTCCTAGTTGGGTTATTTCTATATCAGGCAGGGTTTATGGTTTTATTCAGAATCCCGATTTATGAAACTATAAGACGGCAGCATGGACGCCCCCCCCCCCCCTAAGGCTGCATCTCAAGCAGCTTCCCTGCAGCTGAATTCAGGTTTCTGGCCTGCTTCACCATGTGTTTCTCACTGGTTATAAAAAAAAATAATAAGATGATCATATGATGGAAAAAGAAGAATGAAAATGGAGAGAGGGAAAAGACAAACAGGAAAAAATGAGGAATTATTGTAGGTACGTGGTTCCATGAAGAAACATACCTGCCGTGATGTTCTCTCTACACACTACAGTCAGCCGTTTGAATGAAACTGTCATCTACTGTTAACCTTTTACCTTTTCAAGCTCCTTGCAGAATAAAAAGCTGGTGACTAGCTTGCTGAACTCTAGGGAAGTTGTGTGTAAGGAAGGCGTGGTCCTCACCTGGTCTCCAGATGTTTTATAGTCCCTGCCATCTGGTTGATCTTCTCCTCCAAGCGAACGATGACTTCACTCTTCTGTTTGGAGCTGGACTCTGAGCTCTGAGGAAGACGACCAGCTGGTTACTACTATTACTACTACTATTACACTATTGGTGTTTCTTCATGCAGTTCCTTTGGCAGTGATCAATTTCTGGAAGCAGTTTCAGGGAATGTACTTGTTTTTCCCTGACACTAACACCCCTTTCACACCCAAGTCTCGGGGTTTAAACGGGTTATCGAACACGGGTCGTTCCAAGCGGCGGTTACGACGTACTGAAGCGCCTCCGATCTTAACCAATGAGGTTCCCATCCATTGCGTAACCCGCAATCTTTTATTTTGAGGAAGCAAGTAAACTCTCTAGATCAGATCAGGATCTGTTGTTGCAACTCATGATGACGTTCTGCTCTGACCTGGTCCTCTCAGTCTTAACCGTCAAGACCAGATGTTGACATCTTAGATTGCGATCTCATCTACAGTTCTTCGGTCTGAACCGCAGCGAGGAAGTTTATTTTGTTTTTGTTTGTTGAAGTTTCGTGACCGGTCATCCACCGAGGTTTGGGATTTTGTGGTGGAGTGGAGGTTTAACAAATACAATCCCTGTAACTTGATCTACCATGATGGACTTGTCTGCTCTCCTCTGGTGTTCATACCAGTTAAGAACACATGAAGAAACATCTGAACATGAGATCAGTCCAGACTGAGGTTTGCCCTCGCAGTACTGAGAAACCCTTGCATTTCTGGAAAGTTTTCCTGTAGTTGGTTCAGATTACTTTCCTACTAACAAAACACACCACAGTTTGTTTATCTGGTGCCACCCAAGTTCAAATGGTGTTGTTCTGACCTGGCCAAACGAGGAAGCAATGCTCCAAACATCTTGCACTTCGCCTGGCAAAAGGTACAAGGAACAGAAAAGTAGTATTACCTGTGACTTGTGGGTAAGCTGCTGGTTGAGGGCACGAAGATCCTCCAGCTGCTGTCTGAGCTCAACCAGGGCATCCTGCTTCTCACAGATGTCCTTCTCCAGCATCTTCATGGACAGCTCCATCTCCTGCTTCATACCGATCTGCACCTCCAGCTCCTTCTCCACATCCTGGAGAGAGACAGCACCAACCTTAACACAGCGTTTCAGAAGATCCTGAAAGCTCAGTCAAACTTGATCTTCATCTTAACTGCAGGCCATCTGAAGTGACATTGTGTCCCGATGGACCTGCTTGGCTTGGTTGTCTAAAAGGCTGTATCAGATCAATGTTGAAGACCCATAAGAGCTTAAACATGAAGTTGTGAAATGCTGAAATTTACTTTAAAGTAAATTGTTCTTAAACTTCTGCTCAGATGAGCGTCTGTACTTTTGGATCATATTCTTGTGAAGAACCAATTTCTCACATTTGTCCCAATACTTTACCCACAGCCTGTATCTCTTCATCCAATAAGCACATGTGACTTTTGGCATCAAACATGTACAGTATGGAGGTGGAGGAGTTACAGGGGGCTACACCTTTTATTTCCTTATTTGATTCAATTCCTTAATTTCCCCCCAAGGGATCAATAAAGTATCCATCATCCATCCATCCATCCATCCATCAACTCACCAATCGAAGCAGAGTTTCCTCTTTGAGCTGCTTGCGTGTTTCACCCAGTGCTTGTCCATCGACTGCTGGATCACTTCTCAGTGCCTGAGGAAAAACAGGACAAGATTTTTACTCTTTAACAATTGTACAGCAGTTTAATTTTAAAGCGCAAATCCAGTAACCACAACAACCTGGTGAAACTTAAAGAGCTAATCTAGTATTGCATCATCATGACCAGCAGTCACCATCCTGGTCAAAGTGAGATGAGCCTTTTCAATCACTAGAGATCAAGTTTGATGACTGTTGATGACATCACTACAACGCGTCCTGAGGAAACTGATATAAGTGGTTCAATTTAAGTTAAATGTGGTACGAACTATATTTTGCTGAACAAATGCAGACGACCAAATAAAGCAACGTCATACCAACTACCGACAACACATTGAGACTTGGGAGTCACTCTAGGACGAGATCTGAGAGAAGATTATGGCCTGGCTAGTCATGCAGTTATTTCAAAACATCAGTTCTACTAATCATCTATCAAAACCACACAGAGACAAGAGTTTCTGAATGCTGCAACCATTTGAGAGGGAGAAGTAAAATGTTTCAGCAGCAGAGAAGCTGCAGTCGGAGTGACGGCCAGTAGACACTCGTAGTAATAAAACTGATGGTGTTCACCTTCCGATTGGACTCCAGCTGATAAGAGCTCTCCTCCTTTACTCGCTCCACATCTTCTTGTAAGGTGATGATCCTGTTGTTGGCCACTGCAAGCTGTGGAAGTTCAAAGACTTGTTAAGACAAAGACTGACCCAGAAGAGACGCCATGTTGATATCCGGGTTATACTCAACTCTGCGAGACTCACCTCCTCTGTTAGCTTGGTATTGGACTTCTCCAGAGCATCCACCTTGGCCTGGAGGTTATTTACTGATGCACTGGGAACAGACAGAGTATCATTACAATTTGCTATCAAGCCCAACAGAGACTGCTGGATGGAGTGAGGAGAGTCCGTTGGTTGGACATACCTTAAATGTCTGTTCAGCTCTTCAACATAGTTCTTCTGATCGAGAATGGCTGTAATCTGGCCATCGCTGGAGAGACAGGAGAGACAGACTCGTAAAGCAACAGGGAGATGGAGAGGGTGATGGACAAGACACCTAGACTTGGAGGGATGTGTACGTTTCGACTAAATGCCAAATCTGATCAAATGTGATTCAGGGGGTGAAGCGCTAGCAGGGTCAGGCAAGAAAACCATTTTCCCTCTTCCAAAGAAGTTATCGATACGGCTCCAGGAAAACCTGAGCACAACATTTACGCTAAAGGTAAACTCAACAAAATCCAGAACAGAGATGGTGCTTTTGCATTGATCCAAAGAGTCCGCTGTATTCCAATATAACTACCTTTAATCACAGATATCAATTAGCCTGTCTGAGATGATCAATGAGCTCTACTCTTCTCCCAAACATCCCTCACTGTGGTCGGGGGTCAAGTGGATGCTACTCACCCCTCTGTGCTCTTGCTACTGTGCCCGCCATCTTTGAGGTACATTGAAAAATCTATCACCCCAACCTGCAGAGGCAAAAAGAGTAGTCGATGACAAATGAAACCACACAGCAACACAGTACAGCAAAATATGACACGATGCAAAACTAATATGACTACGTGCAATTTCTAGAAGATCCTAGGTGATATGTTCAGGTTTTAACATCTCCTAGCATTTTCATGTGGCAAGGTGTTGAACAGCCTCCAGTCCTACAAGGTTTGTTGCATTGCAGGGCTAAAAAATGTCAACAAACCACCCTGGTGTAATTCACAATTTGATGGTTAATATTGAATGGAACAGCGATTCATCAGCAGTTTGGGAATGCTATTGACTATCCATAAAACTACCAAAGGGGTACTGATGAAGATATTAGAACAACTGTGGTCTCAAAACCAAAGAAGCCTTAACATCTGTCTAGTGAAGCATCTTGGTAAGGTGAGGTGACTCAGTAGGAGGCCCCGTGGCAACGTGATACCTGTGAGTCCAGGTCCTCTCCCTTCATACAGAGGTTGGCGTCGATGACATTCAGTCCAACGAGCAGCCCGGCAATCACAGCTCCCTCTTCCTCCATCATCAAAGCATTGGCCTCGTAGAATTCACTACAGGGGAGACGGGGGTGAAGACATGGACACTCTTAGTCCAGGAAATTGCTTTTGCAGGTTCCTGAGTATTTTCAGGCTTATCTAGTATTTCTTCTTGTTCTAGTATCTATCAAACACACCTGAGCAGGTCCTTTCTATTGATGATGGTCTTCATGTAGTCAGAGAGCTTCTTCTGCATCAGGGCCAGTCGTAGCCAGGCACGTCCTCTTCCTAGAGGCGTTCTGCGGCAAAACACAGGAAGCTTGATAAGACCTGATACTCGTACATAGATATCTAATAGTTCATGTTAAGAGACAGAAGCTTTACCGTCACCACCCTGACCTTGATTACTTTAAAGTTACACTAGGCCGGATGCTCTCTGTTGGAACAACAGCATCGGCATTACAAGACGATCCCCTGCATACCTGCTCACATGTTCAACTGCCCAACGATGGAGGACAGAGCTGCAAGAGAGTGATTTCAGGTACGAACGCTAAAAAGCCTCATTCTCAAGGCAAAAAAGCAAATGAAAAAGCAGCAATATCTTTATAGTATTATGTCGATTTATTACCTCTTCACTAGACCTGTTCTGCTCCAATGGGCTAGCTTACTCTTCTCCAATGTGAAAATGTGACTTGGTTATTGTTACAGGCCATACATCAAACTGCAAAGATGCATCTCTCTGTTCGCTTTCATGAGAAGTTCGTTCAACAACACGAGTATCGACTTGGTTTTCTTGGATCTGACATTCGGCCTCTCTCGTTCCTTCAGTTTCCTTTGGTATCGAGCAATCACAGAGTGTACAAGTTGGTCAACACCAGCCGACACTAGTCACGGTACATGATTTCTACAGTTTTAAAGCAGCCACCTCTCACTGCCATTTACAGCTGCTGAGTAATCCAGATAGTCAATTCTTTTCATGACAAGTTTTTATACACAAAGTCATGGGAGAGTATTGATCACTGAGGGAAATCTGACTGGACTTGATGGGAGACTTACTTGAGGCCAGGCAAGTCTTTCACACTGGCGGTGATCTCCCCTGCCTCGGGCGTCAGCTTCTCCACCAGCTCCAACGCCCCCCAAAACGACTTGTTCTGCCCCAGGAAGGTCTTCTTGGCTGGTGGTGGAGAGAAAGAGTTCTGCTCAAATATTTTCTTTTGAGGAATTTTGGTCATTGGATCGTAATATTGGATATAATAATGAGCAACTTAAGAAAGAAAACAGCAACTTTGAGGCTAAATCTGATTAAATACACTGGCTTCGATCAGCAGCAACAGATCTTTTTATTTTGGCCAGTGTTGAAAACGGTGTATGTTACAGCTGAAGTTTATTCTTCACAACTACTACAACATGTGGACTTAGATGTATACTGGGATTGAATCATAGTTGTTTTTGACCTTTTCAAAACTTTCTGTGCAATTACCAAACTGGTCAAGACATTTTCAGACCAACTAAACCTGCAGGAGAACCTGAATCAAGCTGTAATGGAAGAACGATGATGGAGTCCAGGTGTGTTGCACGTACTTTTCAAGCCATGTTTCAGACAGTGCTCCATCACGACGAAGAACTGCTGGAGGGGTGCGTAGTCAGAGTCTAGCGTACGTCCCAGGTTGAGAGCCGACTCGATCAGGCCCTTGATGCTCAGTTTGGCCATGTTCATCAAGTTAAGCCTCTCGATCGCGATGGGATCCTTGGGATCTGGAGAGAAAAACACAAGAGGGAATCAACAAATGTGTCACCTGGCATGCATGACCCTCGTTCTGGCTGTGGTCCATCGAGTCAAGAGCTCAACTTCAGTTTGAGAGAAACATTTGCTATTGCAGCGGCACTGCAGCGTGGGTCGAAACCAGAATAGAGGAAAGCTATGTTCGGTCTTATTGCGCCAGTGTTCAGTTGGAAGCAGCCCAAGATAACCTCCCAGACGTAGAGGTTGTTTGGCCGGTAGATCTTCACTTCCCCAAACAAACCCAATGAAGGAACTGAAGGGTTTGATTCACACCCACATACTAGAAACAAAACCTTTTCTCTAGAAACAATACAGGGTACTAGACAGCTCAACATCTCTGGGTCTGCATGTCTCAAAAGGAAAACTGGCTGCTTATTTTTCAAGACGTCCCAGTCAATTAAACTAGTATTAGTATTTCTAATATGAATCTATATGATAATCCATTATTGATTATCCTCATTAAGTGTCTTCAATCAGCTATTTAAGATTCACACCACCTACAGCAGGGACAGACAGACAGACAGACAGACAGACAGACAGACAGAGACAGACAGTCAGATATGAGAACTTGGAGGGCAACATGATTTTATTTCTATGAATTTACAGGATTATGAAACGTTCAAATCCCCTCTGATCATACGGTGTCTCACACGCCTTCTGATCTACATTCCCTCCTGTCAACTCTCTACATGTTCATAGTGAATTCTCTGCTGTAGTTTCATCAGCTAACCTCTTTACCTTAACAGCTGCGTAGCATAACTTAGCTAACATGTCAGATCAATGATTAGCTTCTTTGTTCATTATCATTATTGCAAATTAAACAACATGACAGCAACATGACAGCAACATGACAGCAACATGACAGCAACATGACAGCTCGACGTCTTCAGACAACCGGCAGGTGAGGAATGAGGGTGGTGTCCAGTAAACACCCAGCAGCTGATGAAGTGATGAAGTGATGAAGTGATGAAGTGATGAAGATAAAAGAGGCGGTGCAGGTTCACAGTAGCATCCTGACACTGTGGACAACTACATGTACATGTTGGCACAATGTTGTACTGATCAACGTTAATGATTACCCCGATATATCTGCATGGATTTGATGACTTATAGATATATAATATATATAGATATTGATAGATTATCAGAACCAGTTTACACAACCAACAGGATTTTCTAGTCAATAAAACGTTCTTGGTGGTGGACCCACTGCAATAAATAACAACTATATAACTCTGTTACTAAATGTGACAAACAAGTTGATTTATAACATTATGGTTTTATATGAAGTCAATAACAGTGTTGTCATGGTTACTGTCTCTCATGTCATCACAGACATTAACCTGCTGCTCTTCATTCAGTCACCGGCCTTCAGACACTCTCATCCCCTTCCACCTTCACCCACCCACTACCATCTTCAACTCTACATGTGTACAAGTAGGGAAGAGTGAATGGATGGACGGTACATGTACATCCTGGTCATGTCACCTAGTACCGCAGTTTTGTAGTTTTTAGGCCTTTGTATTTTGTACTTTCTGTTTCTTGTGATACTGTTATGCTGCTGCAACCCCAGAATTTCCCCCCGGGGATCAATAAAGTATCCATCCATCCATCCATCCATCCATCCATCCATCCATCCATCCATCCATCCATGCGTCTGGTCTTTGGCTCGCTTTCTCCCTAAAACTGAGGACTAGCCAACCCGAGCGCTCTGCTGAGGTTGGCAGAGGGAGTGGCGACAGACGAGGAAGAGAAGTTTGTTGTTGCACGGCTGCATCTCCTGCATTCCCTGCAATTAAATTACAACCGCAACCGCCGTGCATGAGCTTAGCGCATGTACCTATCTATATCTAGATTTGGTTACATCCTGTTTGGTTGGTGGCGTTGGGAGTGTACATCAAGAACATGCAAGCCTGTTTCTGCTGTGATTGGCTGACTGTGTTGCATTGGGCCAGGCCGAGGACAACAACAGTCTGAACTCCCAGTTCATCACGGTTGTCCCGGTAAACCCTCTCATGATAATTAGAGGCGGCTTTACCACCCGACACTTCCTGGTTGTTATATCACGCGGCCCTGCTCTATTTACCAGCAGCGTCATCCTGCCAACAGCTCCCAACGCCTCTCATCCCCCCCTCTCCCATCCAACATGACACAGCCTAAACAGGATACGGCACCAGAATTCACTGGAAGAAATGTGGCGCCCGGGGGACCGATCACCACGCCCTAGCAGACATCACACAAGCTGCTCGGACACAAGGCTAATCTGACACGTTACCTTCGTGGGCTGGCTCCGGGTCGGGGGTGAGGGAGATGTCGTTGAGCTCGCGCAGGCACAGCCATTCGCCATCGACAGACACGCGAAAGTTGCAGAGATAAATGGTCTCCCGGGCTGCCTGGGTGATCTTGTCGGTGGTGGGGGTCGGGGCATCGCTCTGAGGCATCAGATCAGACATGATGACTCAGCTGATGCGAGGCAAAGCTAACACCACCGAGGGGAAAAGGCACAGCTTTTGTTCCAAGAGCCAAACGCAAAGTAGGCCCGAAATACCAGGTCAGGGACAAAAAGGATTCAGACGGGATGAAAAGAGCATCAAAACAAAGGGAAGGAGCCGAGACGAGAAAGGCCAGCAGGTGT